>JAQFVV010006452.1:1244587-1461082 GCA_028023455.1 Epiperipatus broadwayi | reverse complement strand
TATGTAGAATTCAGCTTAAACATGCACACATTTCAATCTCAAATTAAAGGCAATAAATAGGGATAAAATAATATAATTTAGATTTCTTTTAGTTATATAATTTTGTATAATTTTAATCATTTATTTTGGATTATAAAGTTCGTATTTATTGCTTTGTTTAATTTTCGTTTAATAATCATTCTAAAAATATCTGATGTAATATTTAATTAAAAGTTAAAATAATCTTATGTTCCCTTTTTGTTTTTGAAATTTAAAAGCATCGGTCAGTGATAGATAATAGGTTAATTAAAGAAAAATTCCCCAAAATGTAATTAGTAAATGTAAAAGGTAAACAATAGAACGGCAGCTTTCTTTAATTAAAAAAACCAACTAAATGCATTGATTATCCTCAGGGCAGATTAAATAGAACCTAAAAATATCTTAACAAAAATGTGAAAGTTCAAGATAAAAGGAGAGGCCATCTTAGACTTGCTGGAGACATTCACTTAAACTTTAGCTTTGCTCTCGATCACTGAGAGTCTCCAAAAATAATAAAAATAATTTGTTCCTGCCAAGGTATGACTGAGTAAAGCACCTAGATTATTCTCCATTGGTAGATGGCCTATCGGATGCTGAACTTTCATTGCCCGTCATAAATTCACCATGAAGATCTGCTGCCTGAAATGAATGAGAAAGCTGCTGCTGCCATGAAATTAAATGAATATCTAAATACAAGAAAGACTTGCCACTCGTGAACTTTTTGCTGCTAAATTAATGGAATCAGAAAACTTCTTATAAAACAGGTACCTGTCTGTGTTCAAACTCTAGAGTACTCTAATAATATGCTATAGCTCTTCTTCATAATCCTTATCTAAATTATAAAATGTAAAAACTACCATATGTATAGCTAAAACTGAATAATTAACTTAATGTGTAAATTTCTCTACTAATCTAGCTTACCTCATTCTATATTGGGTGCGTATTTCTATAATCTACATTTCTATCTATAGTTATTACTTAATTATTGCATGCTCATAATTATTTCAATTTTCAAAGTTTAAATCTATGATCGCTTAAAACAATGAATGCATGTCAAATTTTCATTAATATTTACTTTCCTAAATAACTTTACTTTCATATAAATCGACACGCATTCAATGCTTCATTTATTGTAATGCAGGGTCTACTACTTCGCAAATGGCTGACGTATTAGTTATTATAATTCCCAATTTATATATGTTTGGTATTTATTAAATCATCATGAATAATTCCTTAGAATTACATTTCTTTGAGAGTCACCAACATTCTTCAGTAAATGTTGATAATGTCGGGCCGAATTAGAAATCTATTTAAATCTTATCATAATCGTTTATAAGTATACATGTGTTACGTTTTAGAGATGCGATGACCCATTCCACCGTGAAATTTCCGGATTCTTCAGGGTTGAAATTAACCGCAGTCGTCCTACACAAGCGGGCATAATGGGTGCTCCCGTAGGACTTGACAATGTCATGCAGCCAGCCGGTAAAAATGCGACACGGACCGCTTGTCCCTGGTTATGCTTATGTGACACCTTACTTCGTCGGGTCGGGGCAGAGACCAGCCTGACATTCTTATAAACCCATTCGCGGCATTGCAGTTTCAATATACTGCCATTCCATATCGCCTTTCTAAAGCGTACCACGTGTTCCTTTGCTCAATTCTATTATTCTATATATCACTCCGCCTCTGCATTATCTTCATCATTCACTCTCAAATAAATGTTTGCTCTTAGTCATAAAATAAATAGTTTAATTAAATAAATATATGTCCGCCGCTACTCTTAAATCTTACTTTAGACTCTTGCATTGCAAAGGTATAAATTCCCCAAGGCATGCATTAGAAATACTTACTCGAGAATTTTAGGTAGCTAGATTACGCCTTCAAATAAATGTATTCCTTTTGTAAACATTTCAGTATCGGAAATACCACTACTGAAATCCTCAATATAAAATAATGTCTAAATAAATAAATGTATTCTTTAAAATATAATCATGTCGCAAATTCCGCTACTGATGCGCTGAATCCCTAAATATTATTAATAAATGTTTTATTAAAATGTATTAATAAATAATTTTAAACTATATGTCTGCAGTTACGTTTCATTTATTCGATGCCCATTCTATATAATATTTCCTCGATTATGTAAATATGAATGTTTAATTAATATTAGTTTGATTATTGGCTAACTCGAGAATAAAATCATGAGTCTCTTGCATATCCCTGACCACCGTGCCTAAGGAAATATTTACTAATGTCACATCAGATGCGTTGTTTCGTGGATTGTATTGTGGAACCGATAAACTATGTTCGAACTCAGTACCACGGGTGGCTTCGCTACTCGATGGTGCTGCTGTTCTGTATGGTGGTCGAATTCTGCACTATGTTTACGAGTCACATGTTTTCTGACCGTTACATAGTTAAATTTTTTTTTTAGCGTTTGGCGCTTTCCAACATGGAGCTTTTGATACAAAAAACCCATATATACCCTGAGCAAAATATAACGCATATAAATTTCTTTTAGCGTTCGTTACTCGAGTTAGCTAATTATTCTATATATATACGATTTTGTTTTGATAAAAATAATGAAAAAAAGTAAATCGAGTGAAATAATGTGGGTCGAATGAATGAAAGGACAGCAGGTGTAATAACAAATTTAAAGAAAGCAGGGATGTGTGTGTAATTTAAGAAGGAACGAAAATACTCGGATCAAATGAAATATTTTTTTTTATATATATATGTCAAAAAAAAAGTAATCAGTCGTTAAATGAGAAAGCAAGTAGCACTGAATTTTTTTTATTAAAACACCGTTATATATATAGCATAGACAGCAGTAGCTTGTTATATATGTTAACACTAAATATTTTGTTAAAGTACAAATATATATATCATAGACAGCAGTAGCTTATTATACGCGTTACCAATAGTTCGCTATAATATATATGTTAAATATGTTAAATGCAGCAATATAGAGATAGGGCAATGTAGAGTAGGTGAGGGCAGTGAAAGAGTGTTATAGGGCCAATATACCGGTGGGGAGTAGTCAAATGCTAATAGTATAAAGAAAATAAATAATATTAAGAAAAATGGAAGCAGAAAATGACAGAATAGCATCAATGAACTTCAGTCTAAGGTTACTTGAAATATTTAGACAGAATATGCAAGAAATGAAGAAAATGTATGAGGAGGAAATGAGAAAAAGTAGAGATGAAGAATCAAGACAGAGACAAGAAGAAGAAAAGATAAGAGTGAGAGAATATCAGGAATTTAAAGACCTTATGTGGAGAGAGTTAAACGCAATAAAGGAACATATTGGAATATCCCCAGCTAGTAAAAAGGAAGAAGAAATTAAAGAAATGGAAAAGGAAAGGGAATTAGAAATACTTGACAAACCTATGATAGTAGATGAGCAAATAGACCTTATTCCAATAGATGAAGGCCCACAAAAACCGTTGAGTGAAAGCAGTAAAAAGGAGACAAGCATGGACGGGGACAAAAGAATAGGACCAAAAGTCACGGAAGAAAACATGAAAACGGTCAGTGGATACCAAAGCCACTTAACAAAGGTGGTCCATGTTAAAATATTTAGAGTGGAAATAAGGGAAAAACCTCAAACCTACCTAGAGAGCTCACCGAAGTTCTTAAAATTTCATAAGAAAGGGCAAGATGTGCAGACAGCTATAGCTAGTAACCATCTGCAGGGGTCTGCCAAAAACTGGTGGAATACGGGGAAGTGAAAATTTAGAACGATCCAGCGTAGCGTGCTGCTAACCATCCAACCATTAATGACAGGCATTCAAATAAAAGATATAGGAGAAATGGTTGAATTTCTTACTACCGTGGATTTGAACCATTGGGCCAAAGAACCACCCGATAAAAGGCAATGATTAGAAAACCCAAGGCCGCAGTCATCGATGACAAGAGATCGGTATTATCCACCGGACCCGGTGTTGTAAAAATATTAGACTATTAGGACGGATTAAACGTATATGAAAATATTAAAATGAACTTGATAATGAACTTGGTTGAATGGATTGTAGTTTAGTCAAATAGGGTTTTAGATAGAAATTTTATTATATATATTATTCTTTTAATTACTATTACTCTTAAAAATTTTTTTTATATTTATACTAACTAATCCTATTCTAAGAATTTTGTTATATATATATGTATATATTCAGTTTAACTAATTATTTCTATGATTTTAACCAGACACGGCCAAATTAGGCCATTTTAATTAAACTATAAATTCTAGATCCGGGTATATAAATTGTTCGTTGCTTCATGTAATCTCTGCTTTCTATATTTCAATATATCTGTAAAAACAATAATAATTTTTTTTCGTCTTTCAATTATGTAATGTAAACTTTTTTTTTCTTTCTTGCTTCCTTTGTCCTTCCTTAATTGTTCACGGGAAGTACGGGGAAATGAAACAGTAAGATTCGTATTCGAATCTTAAGTTTCACCTTTTTCTGTCATCTCTCACTGACCGGTCTATCCCGCCCAAATTTAAACTTTTTGATATCGAATTGTGTGTGTAACAATATTAAAAATGTATAAATATATGTAGAATTCAGCTTAAACATGCACACATTTCAATCTCAAATTAAAGGCAATAAATAGGGATAAAATAATATAATTTAGATTTCTTTTAGTTATATAATTTTGTATAATTTTAATCATTTATTTTGGATTATAAAGTTCGTATTTATTGCTTTGTTTAAATTTCGTTTAATAATCATTCTAAAAATATCTGATGTAATATTTAATTAAAAGTTAAAATAATCTTATGTTCCCTTTTTGTTTTTGAAATTTAAAAGCATCGGTCAGTGATAGATAATAGGTTAATTAAAGAAAAATTCCCCAAAATGTAATTAGTAAATGTAAAAGGTAAACAATAGAACGGCAGCTTTCTTTAATTAAAAAAACCAACTAAATGCATTGATTATCCTCAGGGCAGATTAAATAGAACCTAAAAATATCTTAACAAAAATGTGAAAGATCAAGATAAAAGGAGAGGCCATCTTAGACTTGCTGGAGACATTCACTTAAACTTTAGCTTTGCTCTCGATCACTGAGAGTCTCCAAAAATAATAAAAATAATTTGTTCCTGCCAAGGTATGACTGAGTAAAGCACCTAGATTATTCTCCATCGGTAGATGGCCTATCGGATGCTGAACTTTCATTGCCCATCATAAATTCACCATGAAGATCTGCTGCCTGAAATGAATGAGAAAGCTGCTGCTGCCATGAAATTAAATGAATATCTAAATACAAGAAAGACTTGCCACTCGTGAACTTTTTGCTGCTAAATTAATGGAATCAGAAAACTTCTTATAAAACAGGTACCTGTCTGTGTTCAAACTCTAGAGTACTCTAATAATATGCTATAGCTCTTCTTCATAATCCTTATCTAAATTATAAAATGTAAAAACTACCATATGTATAGCTAAAACTGAATAATTAACTTAATGTGTAAATTTCTCTACTAATCTAGCTTACCTCATTCTATATTGGGTGCGTATTTCTATAATCTACATTTCTATCTATAGTTATTATTTAATTATTGCATGCTCATAATTATTTCAATTTTCAAAGTTTAAATCTATGATCGCTTAAAACAATGAATGCGTGTCAAATTTTCATTAATATTTACTTTCCTAAATAACTTTACTTTCATATAAATCGACACGCATTCAATGCTTCATTTATTGTAATGCAGGGTCTACTACTTCACAAATGGCTGACGTATTAGTTATTATAATTCCCAATTTATATATGTTTGGTATTTATTAAATCATCATGAATAATTCCTTAGAATTACATTTCTTTGAGAGTCACCAACGTTCTTCAGTAAATGTTGATAATGTCGGGCCGAATTAGAAATCTATTTAAATCTTATCATAATCGTTTATAAGTATACATGTGTTACGTTTTAGAGACGCGATGACCCTTTCCACCGTGAAATTTCCGGATTCTTCAGGGTTGAAATTAACCCCAGTCGTCCTACACAAGTGGGCATAATGGGTGCTCCCGTAGGACTTGACAACGTCATGCAGCCAGCCGGCAAAAATGCGACACGGACCGCTTGTCCCTGGTTATGCTTATGTGACACCTTACTTCGTCGGGTCGGGGCAGAGACCAGCCTGACATTCTTATAAACCCATTCGCGGCATTGCAGTTTCAATATACTGCCATTCCATATCGCCTTTCTAAAGCATACCACGTGTTCCTTTGCTCAATTCTATTATTATATATATCACTCCGCCTCTGCATTATCTTCATCATTCACTCTCAAATAAATGTTTGCTCTTAGTCATAAAATAAATAGTTTAATTAAATAAATATATGTCCGCCGCTACTCTTAAATCTTACTTTAGACTCTTGCATTGCAAAGGTATAAATTCCCCAAGGCATGCATTAGAAATACTTACTCGAGAATTTTAGGTAGCTAGATTACGCCTTCAAATAAATGTATTTCTTTTGTAAACATTTCAGTATTGGAAATACCACTACTGAAATCCTCAATATAAAATAATGTCTAAATAAATAAATGTATTCTTTAAAATATAATCATGTCGCAAATTCCGCTACTGATGCACTGAATCCCTAAATATTATTAATAAATGTTTTATTAAAATGTATTAATAAATAATTTTAAACTATATGTCTGCAGTTACGTTTCATTTATTCGATACCCATTCTATATAATATTTCCTCGATTATGTAAATATGAATGTTTAATTAATATTAGTTTGATTATTGGCTAACTCGAGAATAAAATCATGAGTCTCTTGCATATCCCTGACCACCGTGCCTAAGGAAATATTTACTAATGTCGCATCAGATGCGTTGTTTCGTGGATTGTATTGTGGAACCGATAAACTATGTTCGAACTCAGTACCACGGGTGGCTTTGCTACTCGATGGTGCTGCTGTTCTGTATGGTGGTCGAATTCTGCACTATGTTTACGAGTCACACGTTTTCTGACTGTTACAAAATGAAATATCTAACTCACTTGACACTCATTATTATTAACTTATAAATGTTTTCAGATTAGAATATATACAATCACGATGTTGCGTTTCCACATCATGCAATAGTAGTCATATTTTATCATTTATTTATTCCATTACAATTTTGGGTTTCCCAACATTTTGGGCTCTAGAAAGAAGGGCAGTTACTTCATTTATTTAAATCTTTACAATTTTTGGCATTGGCTCAATAAATTTAAACCTGAAAGAGAAGAATACTATTCTCTCATACTATTATAATTTTGACACCTCAAAATTAGAGATTTTGATAAGCTTATATTATGAGAGGACTGTATCATAGAGACATATACTTGTAATTTTTGACTTTTTAGTTTTTGAAAGCAAGAGGGAGGTTTTATAAAATGATGTTCTTGAAAAAAAAATATGCATTTGAAATTTATATGAATAAAATTGATATTTTATATCTTAAAAATGGAAATACTAATAGTTGATGGACAGCATGAAAGGAATTAAGTAAATTTGATGATCTAATAAGGAGTTTGATATTGTTATTGTTTCATCTGTCAATGGTACCAGTGAACATGTGCTAATAAATTGGAAATAAAACTATGTTCCTATGAAAATTCTTTATTGGATATAAAATAAGTTCCTATATAAATGGATGTAAGTGCATTTTCTATATGGAAAAGTTGTTAAACAAAAGGATATTTCAGATGTAGATAGGTAATTGATGATTTTAAGTACATATGAGGATGTTTGCAAATACTGATAGAATACCAGATGATATATGCCTGGATTATTAAAAAAATGTAGATACCAGAGATGTAATTTCTGGTTTTTCATATTTGTTCTTGTACTAGGGGGTAGAATACTCAATTTTTCATATTTAATGGATCACACCAGAGATGCAATTTCTGATAATCCATATTTGTCTTTATTATTTGGCATATTAGTGAATTCTTGTTATGTCATTAAAAGTGTAAGGTATTGGTGATGAACTTACTGTTATATTTTAAATAAAGAGACTGCCAAAGAACAAATATTTTTATTGATGGCATTACTAATAATAAATATGATATGAGATTTATTGGGTCTAATGAAGGAGTGAAATTTTGAAAAAGACAATAATGATACACATGTGAAAGAAATTGCATTAAAATGATAAAACAAAGCCAGAAAAATAAATGAAAAGAGACAAGCGACTATATCAAGTAATAAAATTTTTCTTTGGAAGGTCCATTAAAAATAAATATAAAAAATTTTGAATTAATAAATAATAGTTGATAGTAAAAATATATATAAATAAATTTCGAGAGAATTGTCTTTATTTTGAATATATTCATCTGATTCTTGGTAGAATTTGTACTTGATGAGAGGATAGATTTTGACTTCTTTATTATATTAAATTACTAATTATATAACATGGAAGAAGAAAATGTAATATCATTGATGAAAGAATCAAAGCTTCTATTGACTATGAAAGAAATGTTTGAACTCTTACTGCAAAAGATGGATTAAAAAAAAATAGTTTGAAGATAAAAAAAGATATGAAAGAAAATAGTGTAAAGATAAACGAGGATATAAATTCCAAATTTGAAGAAAATAGTGTAAATATAAAAGAAGAGAGAATTCTAAGTTGGAAGAAAATAGCATGAATTTGGATTAAAAATAAAGAAATTACAAAATAAAATAGAAGAAAATAGTAAGAAGTGTAAAGTGAATTTTATTAATATAAGTGATAGAATGGACAAACAGATTGTGGATTTAGAAGAAAGACTTCAACAAAATTTAAAGACAGTGGATAAGAAGTAAATGGACAAGAAAAAAAGGTGAAAGAAAACAGGTAATCAAATTAAAAAAAGATCTAATAGATTGTCAACAGAGTCAAGAAGATTTAAAAGTTAATTGGAATAAGATATGGGAAAATTCTAAACATGTGACTAAAACTGAAAGTAAATAGGTTGAATGCCTAGAGCAGAATCATAAAGAAAAGGGAAATAATTTATTAGCTGTTAAAAAACAAATAGAAGTGAATAATGATAGATTAACTACTCAAATGGAAAATTTATTCATTACGTAACAGACTTTTAAGGAAAAGTTAACATTAAAGAGAGATAATCAGTTTGGCAATGTTGATAAAGCTACAAAAGATGTTCAGGAGTTAGTGATTGTGTCACAACCACTAGATAAAGAAATATATAAAAAACATTTTGAAGAATCCAAATGGTCCAATTGACTGTGAAAGTGAATAAAGCAGATAAGAATATTTAAAATTGAATTATAAATAAAAAGATTTATATAATAAGGAGGAATCTTATTACCATGATGTTATAAAAAAATCCCATACCTATTTACTAATCAGAGATAGACTCTGCTAAAGGAGAGAATTTTAAAGAAGTAATACCAAACAGAGTTATAGCACTGCCAAATCCATTAATTGAAAGAAAAGGCATTACAGAGATTCATCCGGAAAGCATGGGTGGTGAGCTACAATCAGAGTTAAAAGTGATTTCATAGGGTATATCTGGGAAATCTAATCTGGTGACCAAATTCATAACTATAAAATCTTCTAAAGGAGAAGTCAGAGAAAATCCATTAAAGCACCTGGATGATATGACAGAACTTTTTGCATTTCACCATTTAGCAGAAATTGAAAAAGGTGCTATCACATGTAATAATTTGTATGGATTAGATAAGAATTGGCAGGCTTTATTAATTACCAAAAACCTTTAATGAACATAAAGCTTCTCTACTTAGAACACTTTGAAGCAAAGAATGACAAGATGGCATTCAATATCAAGTGTCACAAGAAAGATGTAGATGGGATCATGGATAAAATTTGTCTCAGTTTTTTCCGCAGGTAGGTATCAAAGATGAGATCTTTAACTGAATTTAATTTGTCAGAAATCCAGATTATTAGGGCTAAACATTATAATTTTCCTACAGATGTACAAGAAGTCTTAATGGCTATAAATTAATTCCATATTGAGGAAATAGCAAAGATTTTAAACATTGACATGGGTAGTTTATGCCATGATCATGCTAAGAAACAGAAAAGTAATAAGTTATGTACATCAGTTATAAGTATGCTAAATTATTGTTTGTCTTTATCTAAAAACCAGGGGAATTTTAGAAATAAACCAAATACTGCAAATCCTAGGTATAAGGACAGTCATAATAAAAATGATAGATTAAATAAAAGCAGAAAGAAACTTATGTCAGAAGTGATGAACAACAAGAGGACCAGACAGAGCAAGTAGTGAAATGCTACCAAAATTCTCATATATGAACTTTGAATATAATCAAGAAAACTGTTAACAACATTGTCAGGGAGTTACCATGGTGAGAAGCTCTTCTTTCAAGGATGAACCATATAGAATTATCTTAGGATGTGAGAAATGTGATATTTAAAAGTAATTTTAATGCCAGAAGCTTGAAACCTTTTCACACAGATGGATAATAATAGTAATACTTTTTTTTATTGTTTTTTATTAAGAGTAACCATTTTTGAAAAAAAAAAACCTGATATATATATGCCAAACTCCCCAGAAACGTGAGACTGTTTCAGAAAAACATTTTTTTATATATAATATTAATAACTAAAGATGTATATCATTTATATGTTAAAATTAATTAAAATGTTATTTAAAACCATATAAAAAGCATTTTAATGGGTGCTATATCATCTTAAAATTATTTTTACTTAAAATATAAAAATAAAAATGTTGTAGTTTATTAAAAGACTTTTTACTTAAAAGAATATTTCATATTTTTAATCACTTATATACATATACATTATGTACACCTACTAAATAGGATATATACATAAGGGATACACATTTTAATTTTTAACTTAAATATCTAATGATAGATGTATGTCAATTCAAGTATACACTCAACTTAATGCAGATACATTTGTTTGTATTAAATGCTTTTATTGACCATATATTAAAAAGAAAAAAGTTTGTTTTTACTACAAGTGGGCTTTTAGATTTAACTTGAAGTAAAAGCATGGGGAGGGAGTTCTGAAATTAATTAAGTCAGTTCTTATTTTGTATTAAAATAAATTGACTTAATTAATTTATGCCCCCCCCCCCTATGATTTTACTTCAAGTTAAATCCAAAAACCCACAATTGTGAATGGAGAAACAATTATTTTTTTCTTTTTAGTGCACAATCAATAAAAGCATTTAATATATATATATATATCTATTATGTATAATAAAATTAGTATCGTTATTAATTCCCATGGTGACTTTGATCTCTAAATTTTATTTAAACTTTTACTCTACTTTTAAGTTAAGGCAAAATCTATTAATGATAGATGTTGCATTATATTTGTTGCATCTATTTATTGTGTTAATCTTATTTTAATACTATAATATAAAACTCTAACATTCATATCATGTTATTTGCCAATTGACCACAAGATATAAAGTCATTAAACAGGCAAAACTCTATATGTTTTACCACTCAGTGCAAGCCAGACTAATCAATGGATGCTGGAAGGCTTGTGCATAAAATCTCCATCTAGTGCCTACTCATCCAATATCCCCAGACTAGTTTCTGGCTTGTGGCCTTTGTCACTGAGGAGCCTTAGTTCTTAGGTACAGTGCTCTCAGATCCAAGGCTTCTCACTGAGGAAGGCCACAAGCCAGAAACTAGTCTGGGAATATTGAAGAGTAGGTACTATATGGAGATTTTATGCACAAGCATTCTGGAATCCATTGATTACTCTGGCTTGCACTGAGTGGCAATACCTATAGAGAGTTTTGCCCGTTTTAATAACAGTTAAAAGCAAGCAAAAGAAATAGTGATCATATGAAGATATAAAATCATTGTAACTGGATATAGAAGTGACAGCTATATTGTTGTAAATCAAATATCTAGTTTGTGTTACACTCATTGTTATCAATTTATAAAGATTTGCAAGTTAGAATATATATGCAAACAGTGGCACACGTTCATTGCCACAGCAGCCGGATTTTATCTTTTATTTATTCCATTACAATACATATTATTTTGTTATGAGTGAATAAACTTCTATTAAGTTTTGTTGTTAATGTTTATTTTGCTTCTTTATTGATGCCATTGACTGGTATTATAATATACCTCTAGGGATACAGCAATTGGAATGAATATTTTTGTACCCTCCCCGCTTCAATATTGATGTTGTGTTTTTCTTATATATTTCATTAACAATCTAAATTGTGAAATTTAAATCATATATTATTTATATTCAGTTGTAAACTGCCATTATTAGTGATAGTTTAAACTTAGAAAAACTCAGCATTAAAATTACTTATAATAATTGATAGAAATTTTAGCTTATACTAATCAATAGCAGAATATCCATTTAATATTTTCTGTTTTTGTCTCCTGCCATGTTTACTCTCATACTTTTAGATTTTTATCAAAGTGAATCTATTTTCATAGTGAATAGTGACAGAGAAAAATCTAAGAAGAAAATCAAATTCTTTTGCGTTTACTTAAAAAAATGAAAAGAACAAAATTTCTAAGGTTAAAATTTATTCTCCAACCACTAAACATCACATTATCATCATTCTTTGTGCTTACATGAGCTGTTAACACGTAGGCAAAACTCTCTATGCAATAGTCCCACTCAGTGTAAGCCAGAGTAATTAATAGATGCAAGAAACTTTGTACATAAAATTCATACACCATCATAGTTATGGATTTTTGAAATACCAGAGAATGAGTCCTCTTATAAACAACACAATATTTGATTAATGTCTGTATTGCACTAATATGCAACTATGTGAAGCTACAATAAAAGAAAAAAGAAAATATAAATGTGTATGATGGATGTGCTAGTTAAACATATGTACAATTTAGGTGTATGCAAATTTATGCAATTTACACCACCCATTTTTTAGAGATGGAAAAGCAAGATTCCTTCCTATTGATGGAGCTTTTTGATCTCTAAAAAATGGGTGGTATAAATTGCATAAATTTGCATACACCTAAATTATACATATGTTTAACCAGCACATCCACCATATGCTGTGAATATGGGAACCAGACATTTCCGAAAGTGCTTAGCATTTATATACATATATTTTTTTACTGTAGCTTCACGTAGTTGCATTTTAGCACAATATAGACATTACTGAATATAAGTGAAGTAGAATTAAGTTGTTTATTATAATAATTAATTATAATTACTAATATACAAGGTTTTTATGTTAAATTAAATCCTATCACAGGTTTTATTTTTACTTTATTTATTATGTAATATTAAATACGCTTGACGTATATAGTGAAATTAAATTCAACGATTATATTAATATTTCTTAAGGCTAAGCGCTTTCAGAGCTTACAACTATATAAGTTTACAATTTTAAAATATCATAAGTTTTAAAATGACTTTATTTCTGGATTCAAATTCAAAATGCACTTGGAACAAGACAAATTATATTTAAACATTCTTAAATAACTATTATTCAATCTATCTATTAAATGTTTTATGTTCATTTCTTAAGTTCATCATTAACATTTATATTTTTAAGATAGCAGGAATGAAACTACACAATGATAGAGTATACTTAAAATAATAAATATATGTCTTGTAAATTGGAACAAGTATAACTATTTCATTTCTACCAATCATAAAATACATAAATATTATATCTTCTGATGCAACTCTTGATAAGCAATAACATGAAATATTGCAGCAGGCAGTAAGGGTATATTTTATGCTACCAACTACATTACAAGTGCATTTAAAAGCAAATAGCATAGTCTTTATCTTCTGATAATGCAAGTAAAATGAACAATAAGCAAAGTGAACGAATAAACTTGAAAATAAATAAATTCTAATGTGCAGGTAAAATGAGTAATAAGTAAAGCAGAAAAATAAATTTTACGTGACCATTGAATGTACTTATAAAATAATTAATATAATATAAGAGATTCGAACTCAGACTTTCACACAACCCTCAACTCTCCACGCCATCTCATATTGCTGACTCACCTGATCATACACATGTTGAAAAGATAAATAATCATCAATATACGTATTTCAGCAATCATCAGTTGGTTCAGATTATTATCCTCACACATATATACAATCAGTGCTCAGCTTTATATTAAGATAGCCAATCTTCATACTTTAATGGACAGGCTTCAAACTACTCCAACCCATAACTCTTCAGCCACCCATTTCATTAAAAATCTGATGCTGGAATGTTCAAAGCCCATGTTAGTGTATTAATTTACATATTTAAAAATAATTAATAATGAAAACTTTATTAAAGAAGATTTTCTGAGTAACAAAATGTGATAATGCAATAATGTCATAATGGCAACAAAACAGAAAGTTATGTAATTAATAGCAAAAAATATTTATTTACACCATATAATAATTTCTAACATAAGAGAATATTTATTTACAATAAGCATTATTTTTGTATATATATAATTTAATATATTATATTTACAAATATTAATAAATTTTATACATGACCTTTCATAAAACATTCATAAAAATTTATAACATAAATAATTATCATTACCCAAAACTTCTCCCATCTATCTAATATGGTCTTTATTTCAAACATTATACACAGTAATAACAATACATCTATATGCCTTTATCCAGGCCACTAGTAAGATATTATATACTCTTCATGACCGAAACAGGATAGAAAAATCAGTGTGGAGACACTTTATAGTTTTTAAAAAAAATAGCAACAAATATTATGCAAGATAAACATTACACTTATATATTACTTACTAATAATATCTATATTGGGGTGATGAAACAAATAAGTTTAACACTGATAATATATCTTAAGTTTAAAATTATAGCAGAGATAATAATGAATTATATGATAAACATGATTTTAAATATTTGCAATACACTAAATACATTTTAACATGGAAATTCTACAACAGATTGGGTAATAAAAATATGAACAAATATAATAAGAATAGGTTTCCAGTAACTATATGCAGGTAGTGCCGATAAATAAAGAAGCTACACTCTCACTCATAGAAAGGTGAAATGCATATAAAAAAGCAATATAATATCCACCTAAATTTATTTAAAGAAATACTACTAATAGTATGAGTCGTGGTGATAGTAATAATAAATAAATAATTATATATCTCACTTGCATATACAAAAGGCATATAATACATTCATTCAGTCTAATACTATGTGTACATTGACAAAACTCTTATTGCATAATGATGACGACATTCAATTTATAAGCTATTTAAAATTCTCTCTCTCACACACTGACATTCATAATACTTTCCTTTACAAATACTTATATATCAAATATATAAAGGCTGTTATACTTTGGAAACAATAATTTATTTAGTTTTAAACAATAATTCAAAGAACTCCATAATAGTAAACATTAACCTTTTATTGAATATCATCCAATTCCATTTCTTGGACAACACCATTATAAGCTATTTATAATATCATTAATGATGATGATTATGATAATAATAATAATAATAATAATAATAATAACAATAATAATAATAATAATAATAATAATAATAATAATAATAATAATAATAATAATAATAATAATAATAATAATAATAATAATAATAATAATAATAATAATAATAATAATAATAATAATAATAATAATAATAATAATAATAATAATACATAAATTATAACTACAAATAATTTTAAATATACTAAAAAATATATATATGATAAATATTATACCCTTCTTCAGATTAGAGATTAAAATTCTTTTCCCATTATAAGGAAAATTTAACACATTTAAAGATGACAAGAATTGATAGTAGATACAATTCCTTTATAATACATTTCTAATTGTAATATGAATTAGAGGGGAAATGAGCAGAAAGAGAATATAAACTGTTCTTTATAAAGTTTCACATTATAAGTTGACATTTTAGTAACATTAAGTATATGATGTAAGCTTAAACCTGGAAAAACTCTCCATACAGTATTGCCACTCAGTGCAAGCCAGAGTAATCAATAGATGCCAGAAGACTTGTGCATAAAATTAGTGCCTACTCATCCAATATCCCCAGGCTACTTTCTGGCTTGTGGCCTTCATCAGTAAGAAGCCTTGGATCTGAGAGCACTGCACTTACTATGGGAATATTGGATGAGTAGGCACTAGATGGGATTTTATGCACTAGCCTTCGGGCATCCATTGATTACTCTGGTTTGCATTGACTGGCAATACATATGGAGAGTTTCGCCTGTTTTAATAACAGTTATAAGCAAGCATAAGAAATGGTGATTATGTGATGTTTATTGGCTTAAGCTTAAACCACTTCTTTTTTGATATAAAACAATATAATTTTAAAGTAAATAAGCAATTTAGAAAACTATTCTAATAGATAGATAGATGAACTTGGAATGGATAAGTATGTTAATCTGATGTCAGCTTCTTCATCCTAAAATGAAAATTTTTGTATAGAGTCTTCTTCAAGATATTTAAAAGATTAATTTTTATGACTTTATCGTTCATTATAATTTTGTAATACAAGTCTAAATAATTGTCACTTCTCTTTTTAATAAACTCAATACTTTGATGGTACTTCATCATTTTCATATTTTAATTTGGCATAAATATAATAACTTCCTTAGCAATTAAAATGAGTGTTAATAACTAATTAAAAGAGTACTTAAATTGTCAATGATAATTATTACAGCAAAAGTTTGAATTTAGCTAATGCTTTACTATAAGAATAAAATAACATATTTTCCTTCATATACCGACTTCTTTTGAAAATTACTAGTATTTTAACATCTTTATAGGATTTATTGTTTAATGAGCCAGCTGAACATATATCTTAATGTTGTAGTACTGGAATAGTTAACTTTTTAACTTTTTATTCAGCCATGGAGATGATAAAGAATCAAACTTAAAACCTTTACTGACTTTAAAAAAAAAGTTAAATAAAACCAATCAATTTAATTTAAAACTAAAGTAAAGTGAAGTAATTATAGAATAAGGTTTTTATAATAGTGGGTGTGTGTCTTTTATACACACACATCAAGATTTTCCACTGCATTTCCTATACCATTACACAGTTGAATCAATCCCCTCCCAGTATTTTATCATAATATGTAAATTATTAGCATATTTTTGTCTTTCACAATTGATTAATTTAATCTTGACTATTATCAGTCCAGACTATTTTAGTCATGTGACATCTAGACTGATAATGAACTTTGTTAATTACAATTTAATTATTAAATAAATGAGTTATTCAACACTAATAAATTAATTACCTATATTTTATTAAATCAAATATTTTAATTCAAAATATACTTTTTCTCTTGCACTTTTTAAAAGCTTTTTTAATATTATAATTATTAAATGATATTATTTTTAATAAATCCCTTTTAATTTTTCCTGCATTCCAATGCATACACATATATCCATACATTCACACATACATTAAATATAATCAAAATTTTAAAATAAATGAAGTTAAATTAGTTACTAATATTTAGTCAAGTTAAAACTTATTTAAATTAATCAAGCATTGGTGGCCGCATGGTCAGCACAGTTGCCTTACAAGCAGTTGTCCCCATCATTTAGATTTAAACTTAATATCTCTAGATTTTGATTCTAAACATTCTTACTAAAATAATATTTAATAAATCATTACTTTAATACCACTTATTAAATAACAACAACTAACAAAAAAGATCTTAGCAGAGTTAAATAACCATTTTAATATGGCATAAAATAACTTTGTTCATTGCATTTACTTGCAACAAAGCAAATTTTAAATTAACTTTTCTTTAGATTCAAATTATTAATTTTAGTCTTTAAAGAAAATATTAAATAATCTAAGTATTTTTAAATAACTAAGAGCTAAATAAGTTAACTAAATTATTTTAATCCATAATATTGAAACATTTAGCTTGAAGTCTATTAATATAATGCTAATAAGGAAATTTATTTATTATCTAAAAACATTTTTTTTTAACATTATAGTATATTTAGCCTACAGGGATCAAATATATAATTACAATATGTATATATAAGTTCCATATATATATTTCCAACATTAGTGTATACTTGATTAAGTCAATAAACATCACATGATCACCAACTCCCATGCTTGCCCACAACTGTTATCAAAACAGGCAAAAACTCACTTAACACATTGCCATACTACAAGCTAGAGGAATCAATGGATGCCAGAAGGCTTATGCATAAAATCCCCCATCTAATGCCTACTTATCCAATATGCCCAAACTAGTTTCTGGCTTGTGGCCTTCATCATTGAGGAGTCTGGGATCTGAGAGTATTTTAGGATTTAATGCAACCCTCCAGCAGCCACCTTTTATCTATACTTAACTACAAAACCATGAGTCTTAAATTAAAAACACCATAATATTTTCAATCCAAGCCCATCAGCCTATATAGTCATATAGGTCTGAACTCAGTTCAGTACCCATACATAGCCACCAATATCCCATTAGGGAGGATTGGTTTTAAGCCAATAAACATCACACAATCACCAACTCCCATGCTTGCCTACAACTGTTATCAAAATAGACAAAAACTCACTATACACATTGCCACACTGCAAGCTAGAGTAATCAATGGATGCCAAAAGATTTGTGCATAAATTCCCCCATCTAGTGCCTACTCATCCAATATCCCCAGACTAGTTTCTGGCTTATGGCCTTTGTCAGTGAAAAGCCTTGGATCTGAGAGAACTACACTTAGATCTTAGCATCTAATGCAACCCTCCAGCAGCCACATTTTATCTCTACTTAATTATAAAACTATGAGTCTTAAATTGAAAACACTTTAATATTTTAAATCCACACCCATAAACCTATATTGTCATATAGGTCTGAACTCAGTTCAGTATCCATGCATTTTGGTGTCTTTAATTCTTTAATAACCATAGCCACCAATATTCCATTAGGTAGGATTGGTTTTAAGCCAATAAACACCACACAATCACAAACTCCCATGCACACAGTCACCAATTCCATGCATTCATTGATTACTCCAGCTTACAGTGTGGCAATGCATATAGTGAGTTTTTGCCTGTTTTGATAACAGTTGTGGAAAAGCATGGAAGTTGGTGATCGTGTGATGTTTATTAGCTTAAAACCAATTCTGCCTAATGGATATTGGTGGCTATGGTTATTGAAGAACCAAAGACACCAAAATATATGGGTAATGAACTGAGTTCAGACCTATATGACTATATAGGCTGATGAGCTTAGATTGAAAATATTAAGGTGTTTTCAATTTAAGATTCATAGTTTTGTAGTTAAGTAGAGATAAAAGGTGGCTGCTGGAGAGTTGCATTAGATCCTAAGATCTAAGTGCAGTGTTCTCAGATCCAAGACTCCTCACTGATGAAGGCCACAAGCCAAAAACTAGTCTGGGGATATTGGATGATTAGGCACTAAATGGAGATTTTATGCACCAGCCTTCTTGCATCCATTGATTACTCTAGCTTGCAGTATGGCAATGTGTATAATGAGTTTTTGCCTGTTTTGATATACTTGATTAATATTCCAAAATTCTTGAAACAATTTGTGATCATAGCAGCATGAAATATTATAGTGTAATGTAAAATTTAAATAATGAAATTCAACAGGGGTTATAAAATACATTTTCTGGTACTGCCATTGAAAAAAAAAATTAAATTGCTCTAATCCATCCCTGCAGAAACGTGGTGTTAGGGATGATTTTTATTAATTTCTATTGTTGCGTTTAAATTCATATCCAATAATTTTTTATCAAATGCATATTCTGTCCATTGTTTTCTCCATTAAATTTAATCCCTGAACTTTTTTCAGACATTCTTGTAAACTGTTTTAAAAGAGTTTAATCTTGATTCTGTAAATGAAGACACATGAGGACGTGTTTATGAAGAGATACTAATTGCAAAAATATTGAAAAAACTGCTAGTATAAAATACAATTAAATCATTATATTTAGTGATTTAAGAAATGAACAAATTGTTGAGCCAAATCTTGTTTTAAGTATACCAGATTCAAATGCTCATACTGAAATAGTTTTTACACTGTTGTCCAATAAATAACTTATTTAAGAAATCAAAACAGCTTAGAATGAGTTAAGTGATAACTAATGTAGCGTCACATGATCACTATTTCTTATGCTAGCATGTTACTGTTATTAAAACAGGCAAAACTCTCCATACAGTAGTGCCTCTCAGTGCCAACCAGGGTAATCATTGGGTGCCAGAAGGCTTGTGCATAAAATTCCTATCTTGTACCTACTCATCCAATATCCCCAGACTAGTTTCTGGCTTGTGGCCTTCATCAGTGAGGAGCTTTGGATCTGAGCGCACTGCACCTAGATGGCTCTGACTGCTACTAATGTATGGAGAGTTTTGTCTGTTTTAACTAATATAGCAATTCATTACTATTATAGAACTAAAGAATTTTTGAAATTTGCGCAGCATCAGTGGATAAATACATATAACTTAGAACTAAGAAATATGCAAATTTATACATTTTTATTCAAGAGTTGTGATCTGTATATTACATAAAATATAAATTGTTTTGTTTAATATTATCCATTCTAGGAATATTTGCCGGAATGACACCCTGCAGTGAAAAATGCGCGACTAAATCTACCTTAAAAATTCATGGTCGAAAGTTGACCACTCTATTGTAGACTGATTTTTTTTTTTCCCATATGTCATAGCATCGGCCGGGACGCAAACCCACAACCGTCTGCAACCAACTACTTGCTTGCAAGGCGGTTGCGATGATCTCTCGACTGATCTCGCCGACGTGGGTTTGTTTCATTAAGATCGTTTCACGTTGAGATTTACGTTTTAAACAATACACTTCAACGGGTTTAGCGCTTCGTTATTAAATAATTGGCTCTTACTTCGTAAGATGAAGTTGTTTACAAACATTTGAAGAAATAATAATATATATTTTTATTATTTAAACACCATTTTGTAAAAGTATGACTTCAGTTTTTCTCTCGATGAAAACCTGTTTTTTTAAATCTTTCATTTCTTAATTGCCACTCAATCCACCGTTTCTTTTTGCAAAAAAAAAAATAAATAAAAGTTTTTTTTTTTTACAGTTAATTATGAAACTTTTTACAATTTTGTTAGCTGAATAATCAACAATACAGTATATCCAATGATTAGATTAGTTACAGACTTTGTTAATTTACGTCATTTAATATATATATATTCAGTTCAAGCAGCATGTTTGAGACAGCAATGAAAATTTTCTTTTCCTTCGGCTGTCTCAGCTGTTACGACTCTTAGGCAGAACGCAGGTGGGGAAAGCTCACCTAGGTACTGCTCAAATTAGATGCAGCTTATGGTTTACACTATCATTTGACCTTCTAAACTAATTTTCATTATAAATGACAGGCAACGTTTTTGCAAATATAGTATACGACAGTTGATTCAAATTTAATTTCACGAGAAAAATGGAGTCCAAACAGCTGATTTCTTTTAATATAAAAATGCATAATTTTATTTTATTACTTTTTTAATAAATTGTGTAGATTTAAAAATTTTCATTTTTTTATTATTGAGATTTAATTATATAGAAATTAAAATTTGATCTACTATTGATGAAAATTGTATTATCAATATAGATTTTTACACATTTTTTTTTTTTTTTTGATTTAGAAATAATAAACGTTTTAAAATTTAACAATTTAAAATATTAAAAAAAAGTACATTTCATAAAAAAAATATTTGTTATATTCAAAAATTAAAACTTAGTTTAAAAAAAAAAAACAACCCGATATTTTAACAAGTGTAATATTTATATTAAAATTATCAAATTATAATATGAATACCATTATACATATTAGCTTAAAATATTGCAAATAGCATGGGATATTAGAGTGTTAATTAACAAAACAAAAAAAAAAAAATTGAATTAATATTGCGTCAGTTGACGATAAAATTAATAGCTGTAATATATGTATATTTAATAATATTTGAATACAAGTATGATGTATATACTGAACTTTTAGATATATACAAATACAAAAACTGTATTAAAGCTTTATTAACCATAAAAATGCTGTAGTGCTTAGCTGCTTTTGACAGATGCTTATCTTGCATTGGTGGTCGAGAGGTCAGCGCGACTTCCTTGCACTTGCAGGCAGTTGCCCGGGTTTGCGGGTTCGCGTCCCGGCCGATGCTATGACACTTAAAAAAAAAGAAGCAATGTTTGTAACAGAGATAAGGGAAAGATCCTGTTTAAAAGCTAACAAATTTGCATATTATTTGCACAGTGCATTAATTAGTTAGAGCAAACCACTTTTTAGAAAGGGGAATGCAAAATTGTTTCCTACTGATGGCGTAATTGTCCTTGGAAATGTGCCGAGCCTCCTTGAAATTTTGCTTGGAGTCATTGCATTTTGAGCAAATGATGTTGAAACATGTGGGCTTGAGAGGATTTGTACACAGACTTTCAAACTCCCCTTCAGCTATCCACTCTATCTTATATAATTGAAAGTGTAGTCATGGGTATCAGTTTTATAAGATGGAGTCCATGGATAGCCAAAGAGAGTTTGAAAGTTTGTGTTCAAGTCCTCTCTAATTATATATATATATATATATATATTGTAACGAGCACAGACGTTCGTTACATTGTTTTTTTTTATATTTATTAAACATGAAAGTAAATTAAAAAGTTCGCATTTAAAAATTTTCTTTAAGAATTAAAAATTGAAATTAAATATCATCTTAAACTCATATATATTAAATCGCACAGATAATGAAAAATTATTAAAATAAAACTTTATTAAAGAAAAAGTATTTTAAAACTAAATTTTAAAAAGATTTGGAGATAAAATTATATCTTTAAATTTATCTTTAAATATATCTTTGATTTGGAAAACAGATTAATTAATCAGAAATGGAAATGATTGTTAATTAGTTAAATGTAAACCAACCTTGGGCATTTAAATGTAAAAACAGCGGTCAGATAGGAAAACAATAGAGACAAATAGCCAATGAAAGAAATCCATTGGGAAATCGGACCTCAACGAAAAGGATCATCACATCGATGACGTAATGTTAAGTCAATCTTTCAAAGTAATATAAAAGGACAAGTTTGGAAATTATTAGTGAGTTATTATGATTATTACGATGTGACAGATAGATGTTAGTGCGGAGGTGCGGGAGAAGAGATTGAAGGACGCACGTTCAATCCCTTCAGTTGTTATAAAATGGAAAAATGAAACATCGCTTTTCTTATATTCAGAGGACCACAGGATCATCGGGAAATTTAACGCTGGATTTCAAACGGCAAGCAATTGTAAAAGATGAACATTTCTAAAACCGTAAGAACTTTCTAAGATAGATATAACGAACAATATTAATTTGAAAACACTAAGAACTTTAAATTTTAAACTTTCCTAGTATTTAATTGTTACAAATAGAATCCTATCTGACCAAACTAAATTCTTTATTAATGGTGTTGTTTGATGTATTTTTTTTCCTTATTTATGTAAAATCATTTCCATTTATTTATTTTTTGTTCTTTTAAGTTTTTATCATGATTTTTTTTTTTTTTGTTTTTCGTTAAATTAATTATATAAATGTTAAACTTAAGTCGGGCGTGAATGGCTGTATAGATTTGTAAAGTTATATTAGGGGAGGGTAATCTTAGGTTATTTGTTTCGTGGTTAAATTGGGTCAATGGATTGGATATATTGGTGTGATTAGTAGATGTAATATTGATTCGCTACGGGCAGAATCGCTTCATACGCCGCACACTTCCGTTTGTCTATGGAAGGAATTATAAGTCGGATACCGCAGTTCTTTTCTATGGAGTTTTTTGTTTTATTGCTCTTCTTTGCAGATAGATGTAATATTCCTATCTCATAAGAGGCAATTTCTTCTCTTAACCTTTTGTGCTGCCGTATTTTATTACATTGAATACATCGATATATCAGATGAATTGATGCCAGTTTGACTACGAATTTTAGCCTAAGGTTAAATAGGGATAGAATGTTTATTTTCAAAAGCAAATTTATGTGGTCTATTCATACTCGACCCTAAATAAAAATGCAGTAAATTTAAGTTGTTTATAGACGCTTGCATGGATTGGTTATCGGTTAAGTATGTTTTGGGTTTTCATATTTGATCAAAATATATAGACATTCGATAAATAATGATACCTTACGGTGAGTATCTAAAATGTATTTATTCGGATGTCTTTTAAGTTATTGGTGACAATGCAAGTATCTTATGGTGAATACTATTGGGTTACGTATAAATTTCCCTCCGCAATTGTCAGTAGTCAATAATTTTGTATTTTGATCGTTTATGTTTCTTTTGAAATGTTTTTAATTGTGTAATCTATGTAACCGATCTATAGCAGCATCTTAAAACAAGCTTTTATAATCCCATCTGTGCGAACTTAATTAAAATGTAAAATTAGAATATAATAGTAATTAAATGTAAATTAAAGTCAAAAATCAAAGTTAAAAATAATGTTAAATGTTAAAATGTAAAACTAATACTAAAATAATTTTAAATCTTATATATATGTGCATAAATAAATAATAGTATGTTAATTACTGGCAGTGGCTTATTTTATTTATTTTTTAATATTGAAATATAATTAGATAAGATATTATATTATTTAATCTCTGCTATTCCACTGAGCTAGTGACATGGGCTAACGACTGGAATCAAAATAAAAAAAAATTTTTTTTTTTACTTACGTATCTGCCTACTTTATAAATTTTTCTAGGTTCAAATGCCTAGATGGCGCCCCGTAGTGCAGACTACGTGAAGTTGTTTTCTCCGGATCGTTACAATATATATATTCAGTAATTTTTTTCAAATCATATTTTATAATTCCAAACATTAAAAAACACTTAAAAAGAATTTTTAGATCTTTTTGGAAAGTAATGCCAAGATTGTTACTATATTAGAATCTGTTGATAACAGATGTAGTTTTCAATCTAATCGCTTTGGAAAAAGTGTCTGGATTTTATTAAAAAAGATAAAAATTAATTATTATTTAATCAATTTTGATTTCTTGAAATATAATTGTTAATTGCACTAATAAGTAGCACTACAAAGATTAGTTAAAAAAGTTGTTGCTAACCAAAAAAAATAAGTAAGCAGTAATGGATTTCACGATTGTTCCTTTCTAATGATAGCAGAATATGTTGGCTGTATATTAGGTCATCATGAAACTGAAAAGATGACAGCTTTGTTTTTTTTCATGTGTCAAAGCATCGGCCGAGAAGCGAACCCACAAACCCAGGATAACTGTTTGTAAGGCAGCTGTGCTGACCACTCGGCCACCACTGCTTGACAAAGATGACAGTTTTTAGAAATAAAATTAAACTTTATGGAAGAAAACCACAGTTAGATAAAATAAGCATTGGCTTTAGATATTAAGATAAATGGCTTCAATCTTATATCTTCTTCTTTACTTTTTTGCATTTCTCTTTATATATTCATATATATTTTAAAAAAATTTCATCTTCTCTTATATACTTTAATGCAATCTTTTTTTATATATAATAATAAAAAATATAATTAAGAAATAAGAGAAGCAAAGCTATAGAATTAAAGTTAAATATGACTATGAACGGTAATATAAAATATGTATATTAATATGTATATGAAATAATGGTTATATGATTATATGTTAAAATGTTGTAGCTCTGATGAAGACTGCAGGATAGTCGAAACTTTAAACAAAATAAAGAAGGAATTATAAAAAAAAAGATTGCATAAGATTATGTAAGAGATGCTAAAATTTTTTTGAGTATAAATGGCTTTACATTTAATTTTAATAAATTTATAATTTTTTTCTATTTATAAATTTATTAAAATTGAATGTTTATATATATAAAAAATGACCTACTTGACTATAATGCACTTTATGGGGTCAGTGTTTAAAGAATAACTGTACAAAAGAGATCATCCATTTTATTTTCACTAATACTGAAATTAACCCTACATATTTTATGCTATTTATGATAAATATTGGTTAAAAACCTAATCTTGAAGATGATATTGTTGTTGTTGTTGTTGTTGTTATTATTATTATTATTATTATTATTATTATTATTATTATTATTATTATTATTATTATTATTATTATTATTATTATTATTATTCCTCTTTTTCTTCTCCTCCTTCTTCTTCTTCAAAAGGCCTTTATTGTCTCAAAAAAATTACAAATTTTGCATTTACATAGTTCGTCTACATATAATATCCTGGATTGTCCATTACAATTTGAACACCATTAGCAAATCAATCACTTATAACAGAAGGGAAAAAATTGTTGCTAAATTGTCCTTGTTGCTAATTTGACATGCATATCCTTCTAAATTTTTTTATAATGTTTAATTTTCTCAATTCACTATAACATAGATCTAATCTTAAGTAATGACCAGGTTGCTGCATAAATGTCAGGTCTGGCCAGTGTCTTATCCCTTTTCTGTATCATTTCAAGTTTATTTGAAAAAATAGCTGGATGCCTCCTGGAATTGTTCATTTTCATTATAAAATCATCTATAGTATATTACTATTATTATTATTAATTATTATTATTATTATTATTATTATTATTATTATTATTATTATTATTATTATTATTGTTATTATTATTATTATTATTATTATTATTATTATTATTATTATTATTATTATTTAAACTTAAGAGCATGCTAACGCTCTAAACAAGCTTTTTTTATTATGATAAATGCTACTACAAGAGAAGGCATTCAAATCATCTTTATCTTAGATTGTCCCCATCCCCAGACCGGTTTCGACCTATGGGTCTCTTCAGTGAGGAGTTGGGACATTAGATTCAAAAACCAACTCAAGCTAAGCATTTATCTAAAAGGTAATTCTCAAGAAGAAGATCTAAACATTTAGACATCTGCATGTCTTTAAAGTCAGCTCTTCAACTGAAAAAATTATATGGGCCTGAACTTAATTCAGATACTCCATATATTAATAAGCTTAGCCATTTAATTTAGCCAAAGCCCCAATAGCAAAATAATAATAGTAATAATAAAAAGTCAGATGTCACATGACTTATATATAGCTTGCATTTACCAATATGTAAACTTAAGAGCATGCTAACACTCTAAACAAGCTTTTTTTATTATGATAAATGCTACTACAAGAGAAGGCATTCAAATCATCTTTATCTTAGATTGTCCCCATCCCCAGACCGGTTTCGACCTATGGGTCTCTTCAGTGAGGAGTTGGGACATTAGATTCAAAAAACCAACTCAAGCTAAGCATTTATCTAAAAGGTAATTCTCAAGAAGAAGATCTAAACCTTTAGACATCTGCATGTCTTTAAAGTCAGCTCTTCAACTGAAAAAATTATATGGGCCTGAACTTAATTCAGATACTCCATATATTAATAGGCTTAGTCATTTAATTTAGCCAAAGCCCCAATAGCAAAATAATAAGTTCAGGCCCATATAATTTTTTCAGTTGAAGAGCTGACTTTAAAGACATGCAGATGTCTAAATGTTTAGATCTTCTTCTTGAGAATTACCTTTTAGATAAATGCTTAGCTTGAGTTGGTTTTTGAATCTAATGTCCCAACTCCTCACTGAAGATACCCATAGGTCGAAACCGGTCTGGGGATGGGGACAATCTAAGATAAAGATGATTTGAATGCCTTCTCTTGTAGTAGCATTTATTGTTTAGAGCGTTAGCATGCTCTTAAGTTTACATATTGGTAAATGCAAGCTATATATGTCATGTGACATCTGACTTCTTATTATTACTATTATTATTATTATTATTATTATTATTATTATTATTAAAATTAGTTGATTAAAGTTAAACAACAAAGCAAGATAAGAGTTAATTTTAAATTAATAGAAAAAGTAATGCAATTAATTAATTGCATTAGTAATTTTAAATGATTATTTTAAAATCAGTTGAGAGTTATTTTTAAATGTGTGAAAAGGAATTAGTACTAAGGTATTTTAATACGATGAATATAAAAAGTGAACATATCACAATATAACAATACAACTATTAAATAAAACAGAGAAACATTAAAATAATATGACACACTAATGCCAAGCACTTTCAACCCATTTGAGTTCTTGACTGGCAATAAGGACTCAAACAAGTCTTGAAAGCACTTGGCAGTAATGTTTTATATTATTTTAATATTTCTCTAATTTATACAATAGGCATATTGTTATCATCATCATCAACCATTATCAATCCACTGCAGGATGAAGGTCTCTCCAAGTTCAATCCATCTTCTCCAATCATTAGCTTCTCTTCACATCACCTCTGCACACTTTCTTATTTCATCAATCCATCTCACATGTGGTCTCTTTCTGGGTCTTTTACAATCTCTTGGAATCCAGTTTAAGATTTCAATTGTCCATCTATTATCATCTCTTCTAGCAATATGTCCAGCCCAACTCCACTTCAGTCTTTTAATTTTTTTCAATGAGGTCAGTAACACCTGTTTGTTCTCTTACCCATATATTGCATTTTCGATCTCTTCTTGTTACTTCCAACATGCATCTCTCCATACTTCTTTGAGTGGTCTGAAGTCTCTGTATTGCTCTTCTATTAAGTGTCCAAGTCTCAGATCCATAAGTAATAACTGGTAAAACACATTTATTAAAAACCTTCCTTTTCAAACACGTAGGCATATTTCCTTTTAGTATCAAGTTATTTCTACCAAAAGCACTCCAACCAAGTTTAATTCTATGATTAATTTCATCCATTATGTTTCCATCTGTATTAATAATCTGACCAAGGTATTTGTAACTGTTAACTTCTTCTAACTCATCATAATCAATCTTTATTTTCATATTTTGAGAAAATCCATTAAACATTACTTTAGTCTTTTTAACATTTATCTTTAGTCCTACTTTCCTACTTTCATCTGATAACTCCTGCAACATTTCCTGCAGCTCTAAAGCATTATTTGCAAAAACAACTACATCATCTGCAAAATCTAAATGACTTAAATAATCTCCATTTACTTTCACTCCTTTAGCTTCCCATTTTAATCCACAAAATACTTCTTACAGCACTGCTGTAAAAAGTTTTGGAGATATGGAGTCACCCTGTCTTACACCCTTCTCAATGTTGACTTTCCCAGTATCATTATGTAATCTAATTGTTGCTGTTGCATTTTTATAAATATTCTTTAAAATATGACAATATCCTGGATTTATACCTTGATGATCCAATGCTTTAATCACTGAAGAAATGTTTATAGAATCAAATGCCTTTTCATAATCTACAAATCCAAAGAATAATGGCAACTCATATTCATTTGTCCTTTCTATAACTTCTCTCAATACCTGGATATGATCTACTGTACTAAAACCACTTTTAAATCCAGCTTGTTCTCTTGGTTGGTGGAAATCCAATGTTCTCTGTAGACGAGTTGTAATTATCTTGGTAAAAATTTTGTATAAAACTGATAAAAGGCTGATAGGTCTGTAATTTTTAATATATTCTTTATCACCTTTTTTAAATATTAATATTAATACTGCATTCTTCCAATCATCTGGTACATCTTTATCATTTAGACATTTGGTATATAACTTTGCTAAAAAAAATTCTATTTCTTCACCTGCTTCTTTTAATATATCAATTATAATTCCATCATTACCTGGAGCCTTTCCTTTCTTCATACATTTAATTGCATGTCTCACTTCTTCATTTAAAATTCTGGGCAATTCCGAAGATGTAATAGATATAGGAGGTACTTGTTCTTTATTACTATATAATTCTTGATAGAAGTCTTCTACCCATTTCATGATGTCATCTCTCTTTTTAGTAATAATTCCATCTTTTTTTCTTATTGCAGATATAAATTTCCTACCAATACCAAAATGTTGTTTTACACTCTTGAGTCTTTTATTCTTTTCTACAGCTTTCCTTGCTAGTTCACAGTTATACTTTCTTATATCATTTTCAACTCTTTTCAGCACCATTTTACAAAATTCAAGGTATTCAATCCTTTTTAATGCACTATTTTTGTATATCTTCATATTCCTTCTTTTCTTCATAAATTCTCTAGTCTCAGTAGAAATTTTATTGGTCAATTGCTGCTTTTTTTTTACCAGCTATTTTTGTTGCAGTTTTTAAAAGTGTATCAGTTATTTTCATATTAATTTCATTCAAATCTGAATCATGTTCAAAATCTACTAATACTTGAAACCGATTTATAAGTTCTAATTTAAATTCATTAGAATGTTGCTGAAGATTAGGAATATCAACTGTAAATATTGTTTTTTTTTAAAATATGTTTTGTCCCTCTAGTTTTGTCTTAACATGTATCTTACATCTTACTAATCAATGATCACTTCCTGTGTTAAATTTATTAAGAACATTACAATCTTGATATATATATATTTTCTGTTAGTCAAAATATAATCCAATTCTGCTGTACCTTCATTGAGATGCTTCCATGTCCATTTTCTTTTAACATTTTTCTCAAAAAAAGAATTCATAATATAAAGTTTTTTTTTCTGCAAACTCCACAAGTCTATGTCCTCTCTCATTTCTATTACCACAACCAAAATTACCTACAGCACTTTCATCTTTCATTTGTTTACCAATTTTAGCATTAAAGTCTCCTATAACAATATAAAAATATTGTTTACTCTGATCAAAAGCCTTTTGTACATCCATATAAAAATCTTCTACTACTTCATCACTATGAGAACTTGTTGGGGTATAAACCTGAATTATCTGCATTTGGTATCTGCTATTAAGTTGTATAACTAATCTTGCCATTCTGTCCAATACACCATCAAACTCCACAATATTGTTCTTCCACTTTTTATTTATAATGAATCCTACTCCACTTGTATTTCCAATATTTGTGCCTTTATAATAGAGTACATGTCCTCTTTTTAAATCAATTGTTTTTTCACCTTTTCTTCTAACTTCCCAAAGTCCAATAATGTCCTATTTAATATAAGACAGTTCTTCTTCTAATTTTTGCAATCTTCATTCACTTTAAAGTGATCTACAGTTGTAAGTATCTAAATAAAACGTCATCATCAAATGGCAGCCTGGGTTCACAATCAGGGGATCCTTAGCATCCTCTGCCTTTGGCACCAACTGCTGCCTTGGTTGGTGACTTCACAGCCACCAGGAAATAAGAGCCATGCTTTGTTTTTGTCTGTCACAATTGTATCTAACTACTGGAAAAATATTTATCATTTACATTCTGCCTTATCAGGCAATTGAAAAGAAAGACCATGGTCTTTCTTGATCTTAAATTCAGAGGTAAAAAGCCAATAAACTCACCATGCTGGCTAATTTGTGTTAGTGAGCAGCCCACCCATGTTCATATACTATATGAATAATCCCATAGTAATAACAGCTGCAGTGACAAGAACATATGAAGTGGACATTAGGAACTTGCCCTGCTCGGTTTTTTTACGGCCTCCAGGAGGAATCAAAGCCTCTCCTTTCAATTAATAGAAAACTTCTTTCTGCAGCAATATTGTTATACTGTGATTTATATTTTATAATAACAGAAGTATTGAATTTATTATTTTAAAATGAACCTGTCTTCCCAATTTGATTTTGGACATAATTTTAGACAATAGACTACTATGACCAATTATAACACTCAATAATTATCAAAGATAGTTTGACAGTGGCATCACTTTCTATATACTGTTTTGGATTTTCAGTTTCCGAGTTGTATTATAAACTTTTAGGAATTCTTAGTTCATTAACATCAATATAAAGTAAAAACTCATTTAAAAATATTCTTTAAAATAACTGTTGTTATTTAAAATCTTAATCCCTAAAAATGACAGTAAAAGTTATTTTAAATTCATAAAATAAATTTAAAGTACATCTGGAATTCTCATCAGTGTTTTTAAAATTGAATTTAGTCTAAGGTTTGCTTAACTACTAAAAGAAGATGAAGATAAGCTAAATGGAAGACAGAATTTGAAGCAGGTTAAATTTACTATGCATCCATTATGTTAAGAATTTTGCTGTAATCTAAATATGTATTTTGGTGATTATTTATCTTTTCTGCATGTGTGTGGTCATGTGTATCAGTAGTATGAGATGGTGTGGATAGTGAAGTGTCTTGAAAGTCTGAATTCAAATCTTCTATATTTGTATTCTAAATCAAGAATACAAAGACCATTGCTAAACAATAATATATCAGAGGGCAGTCATAGTTCCTTGTATAATATTGCTTATTGATAATATCAACACTCAAAAGTTGTCATTATATTGGTAATGCTTGTAGAGATCAGAAGAATCCATGGTTTTTTAAAAACTATTCTTTCCATAAGATGTAAATCACATAAAGGGATTTATTTTAATATGATACATGCCCATAATTTTGTTAAAGACTATAACATGACTTTTGTCAAATCATTCTTATATTAAAATGTGTTTTAATTCATGAGTTATTTCTACTATATTAATTATTTTAGAGACCACAATAGATTACTCTTAATAAGAGTACCAAACTCTCTATATCTGCCTATTGAAAAATTGTCATTACTAGCTTTTAAAAAGTTGAAAAACTACCAATTGATCTGGTATTATTCTGTTCAAGTCAGATAACTTTGATGGCTTCGGGTCAGGTGATGTTAATTTATGAGATAGGTAGTCTTTTGAAATATAAGGTAGAGCCTATAAATTTTTACTTGAAGTTGCAATCTTTTATTTAGGGTCTTTACTGTAGTTTCGGGTGAGCAAGAAAGTTTCTTCTGGTCATCTACTGGAATTTATTTGAAGCTGTCAATTATTTATAAAGGTAGTTATCTGATGGGAAGATCATGATCTGTGCAATAAATCAATTATAAAAGTTAACAGCTATAGACATTGCAAATGCTTTTAAATACAATTTCTTTTCAAAAGTGTGTATTAACAATCTATATTGGTCTAACAGATTTATGGAGTATTGGTTGCAATCTGTGAAAATAGCTGAAGGATACAATTTTTAAGTCTATTCTTGAATAGTCTGCATATATTCTAAAATGATAGTTGAAATGCTGAAACAGAACTTCGGATCTTAATGGATAGTTATGGCTTTTAACCAGAAACATTTTTATGTTTGTTTGCTTCATTTTGATATATTCTGTAGATAGATATTTTTTTAGTGCTGAATTTCAATGCTTTGTATATCACAAAAAATATAATAGTGTTTATAACTTATGCACTGGTCTAAAGCATTATAATGATAGCATTCAATTTATGGTTTAAATATTATTTTTGATGAGACAGGTTAAAATGTTTTTATGAACATTGAAGTCCCTTTAGATACCAAATTAAATTCACACAATCCACTTTTTCTACTGACAAAGATACTATTAAAAATCCTTTCCACTTCTTCTTATTTGTATTGATTAATTATACATATATAATAAATACTTTACAATGCAATATCAACATATGATTTATTTCTTCTTGCTTACAGTTTCAACTGCTCTGCAGTCATCATCAGAACTTACAGTTTCAACTGCCCTGCAGTCATCATCAGAGAGGTCTGATGATGACTGCAGGACAGTTGAAACTGTAAGCAAGAAGAAATGAATCATATGTTGAAATTGCACTGTAAAGTGTTTATTAAGGAATATATGGTATATTAAAGATGCTATTACAGATTTCATCAAACAGGTTTTATTTTGATTATGAGGTACTTATAGTTAGATAACTGTTATTAGACAATATTCTCTGAAAAATACAATACTATCACCTAATTTGTTGTGTTTTGGACAGTTATAAATATCTAAATATTTAATACAAGATCAGTAATAAAAGTATTCTGTATTATTATTGTCATTTAACATTGTTGTTGGATATTGGTCTCAAGACAGTGACTGTTTCTTTGGATTTATCTAAAGCATTTGATTCTGTTCATCAAACATTTTTTCTACATCAATTGTATTCATATGGTTTTTAAGATCATTTTGCTTCCTGGTTAAAAAGTTATCTAAAAGACAGAAAACAGACTATAAAAATGCATGGCTCTATTAGTCATTTTAAACTGCTTTTTGATAATATTGCTTTGTTTTGTGATGCTATTTCATATAATATTCTTGAAAGTGATTAATTAGGATCTGACATTAGCTAATAACTGGGGATGCTAAACTGTTTAATTGACAATCATCATAAAACAAGGGCTATTCTATTTTCCTATAAATATTCTTCACATTCATTTAACATCAGTATTTGTAGATAATATACTTGTAATAATATCATTTTTGTTGATAAGCATTGCTATTTGGGTAATTTTATTGATATGGGATTATCTTGGTCAAATCATATTGCTTATTTATGTTTTTGATTACTAAAGATTAATTAATTGTTGTATTATTTAACACATAGGCAAACTGCAGTAGTGCCACTAAGTGCAAGCCAGAGTAATCAATCAATGCTAGAAAGTTTATGCATAAAATTACTATCTAGTGCCTATTAGGTTGTGATCAAAATATTCTATCTTATAAAATCTCTTTTTGTGGTGTTTACTCATTATTCTCATTATTTCCCTTAAAATTTTTTACCATGTATACTATTTTTGGTAGGATTAGGTTTCCTTTTTATATAGTAAAATGTCAATTTTAAATATTTGTTTAGTTAAAAACTTTCAATCAACATTGCCAGAATTTAACTTGGAAAATAGTTGTAGGCAATGTAGTTACAAAAATTGTTAAGCATTGTTTGCTGAGTGGGCAGCTATGCTGCCTTACACGCAGTTGTCCCAGGTTTGCAGGTTCGTTTCCCGCTGATACTTTGACATAGGAGAAAAAAAGTGTCAGACTTTTATTTTTTGTTGTTGCTGAGTATTTAATAGATGTTGACCATACATCATTTTATAGATATAAAAAATGTTTAACAATATTTTTTATTTATTTTTGTTTTAATATTTTATGTATGGCACATGATTAATGTATATAATTTCTTTGCTTTTTTTGTATAATTAATTTTTATAGATACGTCCTACATTTATAATTTATTGGTTGTATTAATCTTATAAAGTTATTCACTGTATTAATAATTTTTATTAGTTGTTTGGTAGAGTAGAGATTATCAACTTAGTGAATAATATTTTTGTTGTGTAATTTTCACTACACCATTTTTACACAAGGTAGGGACTAAGTTCTATTCACTTTTAACACCTTCTGGAAGAGTGTAACCATAAGCATATGACCAAAGACAGTGAAAAAAAGATTATAATCTCTAAGATGCACATATCATGCTGAACTAGGTCGAGAACACAATCTCTTACACATATCTTTATCATTGTTCAGTGTATATGTAGATACCCAATTACTACATCTTTTTTTACATCTTTGATCATATGTTTATGACTACATCCTTCCACAAGGTATTAAAAATGCATAGAAATCAGTCCCCACCTTACATGAGAAAGATATATGATCCCCAAGATGCACATTTCATGCTGAACCAGCATTTATCAGTTGGTCCAGAATACAATCGCTTACATATATCTTTATTATTGTTCAGTATAATTTAATACCCAATTACTACATCTTTTTTACATGACTTTAGGCATATGTTCATGATTCCATCTTTCACAAGGTGTTAAAATGCATAAAAACCAGTTCCTACATTGCATGAGAATGTATATTTTGTATATTCTTATCTTCTTTTTGTAATTATTTTGGATTTAATGATTTTTACGAATAACTCCTCCCACAAGACTCTGCTTGTTTAGAATTATTATGTTTTGTTTTATACATATTGCTTGTTTAATATATATATATATATATATATATAAACAAGCATATATATATATATATATATATATGTTTACAATTAAAATATCAACAATGCTGGCATATTGGCTGACAGTTTTTTATAATCGTTAATAAATCGTAAGTATCATTATTGATGCATTTAATGATGATGGAATCCTGTTGACTTGTCTAATTGTTATTGATAGTTATGAAACTAGTGATCTACAAAAAAAAGCTATGAGACTAGTTTTTCAGTTAATAGTAACTACAAATAATGTCTACTTGCCTACCAAATTACACACCTACCTCCTCAACAAATTGTCTGACTTTGTCAATCTATCCACCGATCTATATAAATACCTATTCATATATTTATTTGTCTTTCTGTTTGCCCGTCTATCTATCTATTTATCTATCAGTCCATACACTTACCTACCCACCCATTCTACTTTGTTTCATTCACCCATCCACTGTTTAACTAACAGTTTATCCAATTATTAATCCACCAATCCGTAACCTATCTGTATATCTATCTAATGTATTCACTTAGCTACATAGCTGGCTACTTATCTATCAATTAATCTATCTAACTATCTATCCATATCTCTGACTGTCTATGTATTTTCTATCTTTTTATCTACCTACCTTTATTTACCAATCTTTCTGTCTACCTATCTACATCTTTTTCTATCTGTCTATTTATTTATTCATTTATCTACTTGTCTTTCTATCTATCTAACTACTTGTTTCTGTCTGTACATTTGTCTGCTTGCCTATATACCTATCAACTTATTTATCTACCTATCCTATCAATCAATCTATCTATCTAACTGTCTATCTATCATCTACCTACCTACTTAACTATCTAATATCTATCTACCTTCCAATTGATAGACAAACTCACTGACTAGCCTACCTACTGGTCTATCTTTTTAGTTAGCTATTTATTTGTTTGTCTATCCATGCACCCACCCATTTATCCATCCACCCATCTATCCATCTATCTATTTACCTACCCACATACCCACCTATTTATTTACTGATCTATTTATCTATATATCTATCTCTGGCATTCTTAAACTGCCTAAATTACTCAAGACATTATTATTAACCTCAGACTTTTTAAGATTTATGATATTATTCTAAATATGAGATAATGAAGTAGCCCGTTGAACAAAATCTTTAAAACTACTTTAGTTGAAAAGCTATATTTATGGTGATAACACTACCCCTTTGGTTATAACTCTGTTCATTTTAATCTGGACTAGGTATTGAAAATATCTTTCAGTTCCAATAAGATCTAGACATTTTCTCAGGTAATCAAAGTTAGCAAAACAGCTAATCATTCAATATTGATTAGTTAAAAAATTTACCTAGCTATTTATAATCGATAAAATAAAAATTAAAAAAAAAAAAAAATCTCTATCATGTAGTAATTTGAAAAACTTGTAAATAAGGTCCCTACCCCCACACTATTTTTCTGTGGGGTGCTATGAGAAGAGTTTTTGCTCTGTGGTGGGTTATAAAGCCTGTTTAACTTCTTTTTTATATGAAACGTTAGAGTAAATTGTGTTAAAAAGATGACAAGCATGTTGAAAAGAGCGTTAAAGAACGATTATTTACTGAGAAAATTATCTTGCAGAAAACTCAATATACACACTTACATAAATACTGTGGCTACATTAGATTTAAAATTATTATTCGTACTATTTATTTTTTCAACTGTAAGGATTACATTTATATATCAAATAATCTTTTTATTACTAAAAATAACTTTTACATTTATAAGTGAAATATTAAAAATGTAAATGGATGAATTCTTTTTTAATTTTATTTTTAGACAATTACTGTATTATATTGGATTTTATTTTGTTTGTTTACTTTCTCAAAGTATATACAGATTTTACAAATAGTTTGTAAATTATTTCATTCCATTGTGCAATCAATAAAAAAGAAATAGCTTTAGGGAATAAATATTTTTATTTTCTTGGTGACAGAATGAAATTTAAAATAAAGTTGGAAATATAAATTCTTTTTTAAGCTGAAGTATATTAATTATATTCTTTCAAAATAAGATAATTGATTGATTATTAATCTTTTAAAAATCATAAGGGTTATGTAATAAACCAAAAACACCATATAATCCCATTACACCCAATGTCTTTTATGTGTGTCAATTCTATCCTATCATCTAATATTATGTGATGTTTCAAGCTTACGATAGATGGCAGTCATGAAACTAAATAGAGTTTGTTAACTTGACTGCTTTGCTGTGCTGACATGGCTGATTTTTGCTCCACAAGATAAAGTAAAGTTTTGTATATTTTTAACAACATCTAGATACAAATTTCACATGATCACTATCTCCCATGTCTTGCTCATAACTGTTGTTAAAATAGGCAAACCTCTCTCCATACAGTAGTGCTACTCAAAGCAAGACAGAGTAATCAATGGATGCCAGAAGACTTGTTCATATAATCCCTATCTAGTGCCTACTCATCCAATATCCCCAAACTAGTTTCTGGTTTATGGCCTTCATCAGTGAGGAGTCTTGGAATTGAGAGCACTGCACCTAGATCTTAGGATCTAATGCAATCCTCCAGCAGCCACCTTTTATCTCTACATAATTACAAAACTATGAGAATAAAATTGAAAACACACAAATATTTTCAATCTAAGCTCAATAGCTTATAGAGTCATATGGGTCTGAACTCAGTTCAGCACCCATATATTTTGATGACTTTGGTTCTTTTACACCCACAGCCACCCCTTCCTATTTTAGATACAAATTTCTGATGCTGGGGAATGTTTGTTTAGAGAGTGGATGAGAAAATAAAGTTGGAGCACAGAGAGATAGATTTAATTGGATTTGAAAAGTTTGAGAAAACTATTGTTAATGTTTGGAGAGTGATCTGAGATACCGAAATTTGAAATATAAAAAAAAGTAATAATAATTTTTTGTGTTTATTGTAATGAGTTCTTAAAACCAAGGCATATGTAATTTTAATTGAATTTTAGAGGCTTTGCTATTAAAATTTTTTAAAAATTTAAGTGAGTGATTTATTTGAGAGAGGTAACATTGAGATGTGAGTTTAGGGCAACACATATTTTTCATTCTCCATCATAAAATTTTTTTTTTTATATAAAAAGGTTTGGAGAATAGTAGAAAAACCATAAATTTAAATATAGGGTAGGGAAATTGGAAAATTAAGGAAATATGAACCACATTTGAATCTTACATTGTATGGATGTCAGAAGAAATTAGACATGGTTTGATAGAGTGTACAGTATTTGATAAGGTTTTCCATCTAAAGTACTTAAATAAGACTAGGAAGGATATAAAAGGTGCATGGTTGTGTAGTTCATGGATAAATGTGACAAAAGATGTGAAAAAATGGTTTTTAAGTAGATATAATTTAAAAAGAAAGTCAGGAGAAATGGAGGAAATGTAGATAAGGATGATAGAATGGAGTTTATATTTAGGAGAGTGGCAAGAGATATAGGTGACAAAGTAAGTAATGCAATGGGCATAGTTAGGCAAGAAATAAGTAAGATAGAGGTAAAAAATATAGAAGTAAAATTAACAACATTAGATATGAAGTGCAAGCAGATCAACGAATTAATGAATAGAAATGATAAGGAAGAAATAGATAAGGAAGTTCAGAAGGTTGAAGAGAATGTTACAGATGAATTAGAAAAAAGTAAACTATGAGACGGTCTTGATAGAGGACCCAATAATTAGAGGATGTGAAGATATAATTGCAAGAGAAAATAGAAATAGATATATGAGTATGTTCACTTGGAGCTAGAATTAGGGATGTTACAGATAAATTAAATAATCAGGGGACTAGAGATGTTTATATTATAGTGGGGACAAATAATTTGTCAGAGCCATTAGAGAGAGTAATGTATGATTACAAAGAATTGATTAATAGTTTGAATAAGATTAAAGGAAGAGACTAAACTCTCCATATGGTAGTGCCACCTAGTACAAGCCAGATTAATCAATGGATACAAGGTTTGTGAATAAAATCCCTATCTAGTGCATACTCATCCAATATCCCCAGACTAGTTTCTAGCTTGTGGCTTTTATCAGTGAGGAACCTTGGATCTGAGAACACTGCACCTAAATCTTAGGATCCAAAGCAACCCTACAGAAGCCACCTTTTACCTTATTAGCTAACTATAAAGCCTTGAGTCTAAAATGAAAACAATAATGTTTTCAATTTAAGATCATTAGCTTGTATGATCATATACATCTAAACTCACTTAAGCATCCATACTTTTTGGTGTCTTTGGTTCATTAATAACCATGTGATGTTTAGTGGTTTAATACCAATCCTTCCCAATAGGATTATGGTGAATATGGTTATTAAAAAACCAAAGATACCAAAAAATATGGATGCTGAACTGAATTCAGATCTATATGACTATACAAGCTACTGAGCTTGAAGTGAAAACATTATTATGTTTCCATTTTGGACTAAAAGCTTTATAGTTAACTAAAAAGGTAAAAGATGGCTGCTGAAGGGTTGCATTAGATCCTAAGATGTAGGTGCAGTGCTCTCAGATCTAATGCTTCTTACTGATAGATACCACAAGCTATAAACTAGTCTGAAGATATTGGATGAGTAGATACTACATAGGGATTTTATGTGCAAACCTTCTTGCATCCATTGATTATTCTGGCTTGCTCTGAGGGTGCTACTTTATGGAGAGTTAGTCGCTGTGTAAACAGCTTGGGTAAGCATAGAGAATGGTGATCATGTGATGTTTAATAGTTTAAATTAAAGGAAGAGTAGGAATAGTTGAAGATTCAACAATAGGTATATGTTAGATGGGGCATGGTTTATAAATGAAAGATTGAAAAAATTATGTGACAGAAATAGTGTTATGTTTGTGAAAGTTTGAGACTTTTATTAGTAAAAGGAAGTTATATAATAAAGATGGATTGCATTTAGAAAAACAAGGAAATGAAGCATTATGAGATTTGATTTATAAAAAATATTATAGTTCAGAAAACTTTAACGGAAGATAGGGTTTTAAATTACAGTATTAGCAAAATGAAGGTTAAAAATAGACAAGATATAAGAAGTAAATAAAGGATAGTTGATTCAGATATAAATATGGTGAGGGAATGGGTCTGTAAAACTAATGATAAACTAATTACAAATATAATAAAGAAGAAAAGGGAAAAAAAAGAAATTTATAAAGAGGTAGTAAAAAAGTAGGAAATGGTTAAAATTGGATAATTGAATATGCAAGGTGGTAGGAGACCAGAAAAGTGGTTGAAATTAAACAAAGCAGTTAAAAATGAAGGGCTTGAGATATTAGCAGTAGTAAATATCTATGAGAAGTAGCTACCCAGGAAAATTTGGTATGACAGGGTTTAAATAGAAAAAAAAAGGAATGGTGGTATAGGAGTTACATCAAAAAAATATTTAAATACTGTAAAGTGTCAAGGATAGGAAGATTAGAAATGGATAGTGGCTATAGTGTATATGGTCCCTGAAAATTAGCAAACTGTAATAAAGTGGAACTGTAGCATATATGAATGCTTATTTAAGGATATACAGAGTTTCAAAAAAATAGGAAGAAAATAATGATGATAGGGGATATGGATGCACATATTGAAGAAATTGACTTGGATAACAAAAATGTACAGCTTTTGAAAATTTTTTGTCAGAAAGTAAATTTGAGCATTAGAAATTTATCAAATATTTATGAGGAACAATGCACATGGTCTAGAAATAATATATTTCACACAATAGATTATGTATTAGTAGATAAAGAGGGAATGAATAAAGTATGGAAAATTAAAGTGTTTGATAATGAAAAGAGAGTTTGCAATAGTGATTATAATTTCTTTATGATAAAAATAGTTAGTAATGTGATGGAAAATAATAACAAAAGTAGAAAGGATAGTGAAAAATGTGGATGGAGAGTAAATGATAAAAATACATTAGAAGAATATAAGAGTAGAAGAAATTATGGAAGAGTTTGATAGGGATTAATATAAGGACTAATATGATGAAATAGAAAAAATGGCAAATAGGGTTTTAGGGAAGAGAATTCAGAAGAATAAAATAGAATAGTAAGAATTAATAAAAGTATAAAAGAAATGAAAAAAGCATTCAGAGAATATAAATGTGCTATATTGAAAACAAAGAAAGTGAAAAAGATAAAAATATTAAATGGGAAAACTATTTAATTAAAAAAAAGTTGGCTAAAATAAATAATTATATAGAGAGAATGAAATTAATTAGTAAATTATTGGAGGATATTAAGTGCAAGCAATAGAAGTAAAAAAAATTGAAAATATATTAGAAGATGGAATATAGGGGGGAGAGAAATAGTATTACTAAATGATGAGGAGAAAGAGTGTAGCTCTAGAGAAGAATTAGACACAATCTTAAATAAGTATGTAATGGATATAAAAAAGATTTTAGATGTGAAGGACAGAATGATAACAAAGATAAAAGCATGTAGTAATGGAAATAATAGTTTTATAAAAAATGAATTGAATGAGACAGGAAGAAATTGAAAGGCAAGATATTTAGATGGATGGGTGGGAGAGATGATGATGAATTTGGGAAATAGGTCAAAATTAAATCTATTATCATGTTTTAATAAGATGGCACAGTAAGACAGAATTTTCAGATAACTGGAATAATACAAGAATGAAGCTATTATTTAAAAGAAAGAGTAAGGTCCATATAAAGATAAACAATTATAGACCAGTAGTGGTAATGTCAGTGTTGTATAAGGTTTTTGCATATATAGTGGCTGGAAGGGTGGTAAAATGGATGGAAGAAAATAATATAGTGGAAGAAATGCAAGGAGAATTTTAGAATGGATAGGCATATAGAAGACAGTTTATTTGTAGTCAGACAACTTATACATAATGAGTAGGAATACAGGTAGGCTGTTATATATAGTCTTTATACATATAGAGAAAATATATGATCGAGTACATAGAAATAGATTATACGTAAGTTTAACAAATTTGGGAATGAATGAAGCATTAATGGATTTTATTAAAAAATTGCATGAAAATAATTACTGTATGTATCAAGAAATATAGAAACAGTTAGAGGTAAAAATGCTGTGGGACTAAGGCAAAAATGCCCTATGCCACCTGTTTTGTTTTTGTTATATCTGAGAGAAATGGAGAGGGCAATAGAAAGATTAGAAAGAGGGGTAGAGATGCTATTAGTAGATGACAAGGAAGTGTATATATTATTAGGTCTTTAATTAACTGATGATGTTTTTTATGCACAAAAATTAGGGAAGATATGAATGATGTGCTGAAGACTTGCACAGGGATGGGTAATAACATGGGGATCAGATTTAGTGAAGAAAAATCAAATGTAATGATGATAAATTCTGGAGAAGTAAAGAGAAAGAATTTTTCTTGGGGATATAAAGTTAAATGTGGTGAATAGATACAACTATTTGTCAATCATCTTAAATAATCAGAAGAATTTCTTGGATGAATGGGAGATAAAATTGATAAATGAAGCAAACAAAAAAAGGAACTGATAAAGAAATTAACAGTATTTTTATATAATAAATATGATCTAGTAAGAATTACATGAAAGAGAATGGCAGTAGTGTGGTTAACCTATGGTAATGATGCATTATGTGTTAGTAAAGGAGTATTACTTAGAAAAAGTACAAAGAGAAGTAGGAAGACATCCATTAGATGCAGAAGTGTGGATGGTAAAGGAGTCAATTCAAAAAGAAATGGGATGGTCAAGTTTTTATATGAGAGATGCAAAAAGCAAAAATTAAAATGTTTGACAGATTGCAATTTATGAATAGTAAGAGAATAGGCAAAATAGTATTTAAATGGTTTATAAGTAAAGGATAGACAACAAGATCAGGGTGCAAGGTAGTATGGTAAGCAGAAGATTTGAATAAAGACTTTACTTCAATATACTTGTACAAAAGGTAGAATGATTGTGTTTGGAGGATTATTAAGTGTTATAGTAACAAAGAATCGGATAGAAGAACAGTTGCTTTAATAAAAATAGGAAGCTGGAGAGATGGAGCACTAGTATTGAGAGTAAAACGAGGTTAAATATATATAGAAGTAAGTAGAATATTGGGTGTGAGTTAATGTACAATAATAGCAAGGAAAGTAATTTACTGTTTAAGGCTTGAACAGAATTGTGAGCAACAATGAAATATACACATAAATTTAGAAATGTGGGTGATTTAGGCTGTAAGTTATTTAATGAAGACAAAATTGAATGTAAATATCCACAAGAAAAAAGAGTACAAATAATAAAATTGTGGGAGAATAAATACAAACTAAGCAATTATACAGAAAGTGCATTCTTGGTCTTTATGCTGGGTTTGGAAAAAGATAAGGGAGATTTAGATATAAAGGTAATGGAGATGATGTGGAAATGGAATACAGCAGAATAAAGAATATAGAATAAGGTTAGAGTGAGGAATGGAAAGAAAGGTGGGTATAGGTTTTTTGGTCATATTGACTAAGAGATTCCTGACATTGATAAAGTAGCCATATCACATCACTTGTTCCTGTAGTAACATAAGTATTTTTGGTTTAAAAAAGAAATACAGAGTAGAAATAAATAAATCTCAATTCTGTTTTTTTTTTGTAATAGATTTACAGCAAAGAATAAAAGAAGCCATATATAATAAAAAATAAAGAATAAATGACTTAAAAATATTGAAACTATGTCAAATTGTATGTGTTAACTTGGCTTAAAAAGTAAATTAATCATCATTACTACAACCCTTTTAAAAGATATTGATGCCACATAGCTTTTTAGAAAAGTAAATTCTACCAATTATCATTTTTCTTTTATTTCCATGCTTTTATTTTCTATTTATAACTGAAAAATTTATTTAAACTTGTCTTTGTGTGTGATTTATATAGTTTCATTTATTTATTGCATTTTGACACTTTCTGGTAATGTTATTGGTGACATGGTTTAGGTCATTGTTTACTAACAAATTATTAGTACAGTTTTATATCCTGTGTCCATTTTTTAAAGATATTAGCTTTTAATCTATTATGAATAATTTGGAAAAAATTGGAATCAAATGGGTTTTGTTATAGTAAAGTGATTAAATCAGTCTTTGAAGTTATCTCCTTCAGAAAAGATTCTAAGATTTAATATAATAATTTGTTCTGAAATCCAAATTATGAATAATAAGCAATTACCTTAATGGTGTAATAATTTTGAATGTTATGCACCCTTACAATTTAATATTAATTGTTTACTTATCCAAAATGGCGTTGTGTATATAATTTATTCAATTGTATAGTAATTTTAAAAAAAATACTCATTTTATTATGTAAATAAATAAATTATTTTATATAGCACGATGTTTATAAACTGTAATATTTAAACAGCATTAAGCTGTTGCACAAGCACTTTTCAGATTTTAACTATAAATGACTGAATACTAACACTTCAAACACATGATAAAGTCTTTGGAAAAGATAGAGTAGCTATCTATCTTTTCAAACCCAAACATTTTTGTATGGGCAAATCTTAAGTGTTTGAAAGTGAAAGCGTGAAGATATTAAATAATCATTTTAAATTACTTTTACCAGCATCATTCATTCAAGCATGTAATAGTAATTTAAAGTGATTATTTAATATCTTCATGCTTTCACTTTCAAACACTTAAGATTTGCTCATACAAAAGCGTTTGGGTTCGAAAAGATAGATGGCCACTCTATCTTTTCCAAAGACTTTATCATGTGTTTGAAGTGTTAGTATTCATTCATTTATAGTTAAAATCTGCAAAGCGCATGTGCAACAGCTTAATGCTGTTTAAATATTACATTTTATTATCATAAGATTATTTATATCCAACCAACTTTATTTAATAAAGAGATCTTTACAATTTTTAGATCATGTACCCAGGTGTGATATTCAAAATATTTATCAGTTGGTTTGCTAAATGAATTCCCCTTTGCCCATAGTATAAGAAAAAAGTCAGAAATTATATAAACCTTAAAAATTTTTATTATTGAAAATTTTAATTACAAAAATATTATAAAAGATCAAAAAGTATTAGGTAGAAAGAATCAATAAAAATTATTTTCTATTTAGATAAAATAATTTATTATTGATTTTAACTACTCACTATGTCATAATAATATATGATGTGTTTATGAATGCAGGCATGCAAATGATAAACATTATACCAATAATTTTCAAATATTTATTTGATTTTATGATAATCCTATAATTAGCAGTCACAAACCATTTATGCATTTCTATGAAGTGATCTAGTTTTTTATTATTTTAAAAATATAATTATTTATTTTCAATTTTATTATTTCTCTATTATATGTTTCAGTTAGATGGCTGATTGTGACCAACTTTTAATTCATCAGTAGAAATCTAAACATTATTCTATATATATTGTTATATTTGTCTGCTTGATACATTTCACTAAAATATTGAAAACTTGTCTAAACTAAGCTGCTTTTTAAAGTTATCCTATAATGGCTACAACATGGTTTAGTCATGTAAATGACACTAGCAGTATTTCATACTTCTCCTAAAGAGAATATTTATTTTATATAAAGATCATTTAAAATTAGATTTCTTTTATTATAAGCATTATTTATAATCAGTTTTATAATGTTTGTATAAATAATTAAAAAAAAATATAACCATAAAGTTACAATAATGAAGAAATAAGATTATTTTTGCTTAAGATAGCTTCTGCCTAGAATGTGTTGAGTGCTTTCTTAAAATCTTTTATTATAATGAAATAATTTAAACTTTTTATTATTGTAAGCATTAGTTATAATAAATGTTATAATATTTGAAAATAAAAATAAAAAATAGAGATAATTTGCAAAAGACAAAAATTTATTTATGTTTAGACTACACGCAGTATGAGATACTGCTAAACTTGAAAAAGGGACATACAATTTATACTATATGAGCTAAATTTAAATTAATTTGATTTTGTACTAAATAGTGATATTCATAAAATGTAAATGAAAAGAAGGCATTTGGAAATTTCTTGTGGGTTAAACATTATTTAATTAAATGGTATAAAGTTACAAAAATTAAACCGAATATAGACTTTCTAAGCATGATTATGCAGTAATTAAATCTTCATAACAAATACTTGTATTTGAAATTTTTCTTGGTAAAGGTCTAATCATAGATCTGTTGCCCTAACTTAATATAGTGTTAAGTTGGAAGTAATATAAACTGACTTGCACAATTCTGAAAAACTTTATTTATATAAAGTTGGGATATTTTTCTTTATAGAAATTGATTTCAAGAGACAGAATGTATATGTAATTAGAATCACATTAATACCATGATGATAATTTTAATAAGTGTGGAAACAAAAAGGGATCTAGCAAAACATGTAAAGGTTTCCATGAAGTTGGTAAAATTGATGTGAAAAGGTTCTAAATGAATGTGGTACACTATTGAAATTATGTTTCTAGGGCATGCAATTAATGCTAAATGAAAGTACCCTAACTTTGGAAAAGGTGAGAATGATTAAAAATGCTGCAAAACCAAAGATCTTCAAAGTTTTGTGAGTGTTTCGAGGCCTGATCAGAGATGATGTTGTTTGCACACATAAATATGATAGCTGTTGTAAGTTCTCATAATTTGAACAGTGCCTTGGAAATTTAATATTGAAATGATGTGATTTAATAAAAATATGTAAAAGACAAAAAAGTAACAGCTTATACTATGTATATTCATAATGAAAGTGAAATAATAACACACATACACGCGCACACATGCACACACACACACATATATATATATTATACGAAGTTAATAGGAAATAGATTATGGCTAAGATAAAAGACCAGTATGTCAATACAATGAACAATGGAAGTAAATTAGTCTTTTCTTATTTGTAATATAAAATAATAAAATTGTATAATCTATGTATCAAAAAATTTGAATTAAAACTAAAGAGTCTATAATAAGAAAGAAATCTTATATAAAAGTTGTGAAAAGTATCAGTAATGGATTACAGTCTGCTTATAATAAATAACTATAAAATTAATTTAGAGGTTGAAGCTTGTAGACTGAAGAGAACATTACATAGCAATTTAAAAATGGTGTAAATATGACAAAACCAGAAGAAAGTGATGATAAATTTCTATACTGAACAGGAGGTTGACAATATTTACAAAAATAATTAAGAAAACTTTAAAATGAAGGAGGAATTAAAAATATATATATATAAAAAAAAATTGAAAAAATATATAAAACAAAAAAATATTAAAATAAAATAAAAATATTGAAAGAATAACTGATTAATATCTGAGAACAGTACAAAAACTTGGAAAGAGCAGTAGAAGTTAAATATATAGTTATGGGACCATTACAAACTATATTATTTAAAATACATAATGTAGGATATTGTTTATAATGTTTTTTTATATATAAGTATGCATGTATAGATAAGCATTAATTATATGGTTATATATATATTTGAATACTATAACCCTGATGATGATTGCTGGGCAGTTGAAACTGTAAGCAAGAAGGAATAAATTCTATTTTATATTAAAGTATGTTGTAAAGTGTTGAATTAAAGAGTATGTGGTATTATATATATATCAATTCATAATAAGAAAAAAGTGGAAGAAGTTATAATATAGAAATTTTACTTATTGATTTCTTATACATATATAATTACATACATATACTAAATATAATATATATGCATAAAGAGTATACATATTAATTTACTGCAGAAATATTTAGTGATATATATATATAATAATTAAAAAAAAACAAGTCATAAATTTCGTAACTCGCTTTTAAGTTTGCATTTAATGATCACTAGATGGAGCTTACCAATAGCTCTAATCAAGCTTTATTTTATAAGTGGCAAAAGAGAAAGAATTCAAAATCTCTATTGGAAAGTCCCTATCTCCAGACCAATTGGTTTCGAGCTTGTGGCACACCTCAATGAAGTTCTGGGACTTTAGAAACTAGATCTAAAATACTAACTCAAAAGTCAGCACTTATAAAACACATTACTATCAATTTGAAAGCCTGAATTTTTCAGACATGTAAATGTCTTCAAATACAGCCTTACAAACCAGATAGCTATATGGGTCTGAATTCAGCTCAGTTTCACCATATAGTAATAGCCTCTGCAATATAGCATCACAAAAGCTTTCAAAGGTCCACTTATTAATAAAAACAAGTCATAAATTTCGTAAGCTTGCATTTAATGATCACCAGATGGAGCTTACTAATAGCTCTAATCAAGCTTTATTTTATAAATGCTGAAAGGGAAAGAATTGTTTTTTTTTAATTATTATAAGTGTACCTTTGAAGGCTTTTGTGATGCTATATTGCAGAGGCTATTACTATATGGTGAAACTGAGATGAATTCAGATCCATATATCTATCTGGTTTGTAAGGCTGGATTTGAAGACATTTACATGTTGGAAAAATTCAGGCTTTCAAATTGATAGTAACGTTTTATAAGTGCTGACTTGTGAGTTATTATTTTAGATCTAGTTTCTAAAGTCCCAGCACTCCACTGAGGTGAACCACAAACTCAAAAACAATTGGTCTAGAGATAAAGGCTTTCTGGTAGAGATTTTAAATTCTTTCTCTTTCAGCACTTATAAAATAAAGCTTGATTACAGCTATTGGTAAGCTCCATCTAGTGATATATATCTCAAATCAAAACAAACATAAATATATATATATATATATATATATATATATATATATATATATATATATATGTGTGTGTTTGAAATTGATTTAAAGTAAAATCATATGTATTAAGGGACATTAACTTTCTAAATAGATGAATTCATTTTTAGATAGGAAGAGAGGAGGCAGTTTTTAAAATAATGTTTGCTATCAGTTTTATTCATGATTGCAAGCTTTATTTAAGTGATAAGAAAGTTGCTTATAATATAGTTTTATTTAGTTTTTTTAAAAACAATTTTTCTTTGTAAATAAAAACAAGAACTGTCAAAGTGTTAAACAATTTTCACTTAAAAATATTTCATATTTTTAATCATCATATATAGACATATATTATGTACACATACTAAATATGGAATATATGAGGTATATATTTTAACATATAAAAATATTTATCAAGCATTGGTGGGCAAGAGGTCAGCAATGGCTGCTTTGCAAGCAGTTGTCCTGGGTTAGCAGGTTTGCTTCCCGGCTGATGCTATGACACATGGGGAAAAAATTTAAATATATATATCAATTATAGGTGTCCAGTCAATTTAAAGTATAACATAGGTTTACATTTTCATTTACTGTGCCAATACTAAAAACCTAAAGATAATGAAGATAAAATTTGCTTTTATATTAAATGTTTTTATTGACCATGCCCTAAAAAGAAAACAAAAGTTTCTTCAACCACAATTGGGTTTTTTAGATTCATCTTGAAATAAAAATGTGTGTGTGGGGGGGTGGTGGTTTCAGAAATTAATTAAGTCAATCCTTACTTTTTATAAGAAGGGATTGACTTAATTAATTTCTGGACCCCTTTTCCCATGCTTTTATTTCAATTTCATTGTGGTTGAACAAATTCTTTTTAGTGCATAGTCAATAAAATAATCTAATATAAATTTTTTAAACATCTCTATTATTATTATTGCTTCTAGTTACATTTATATAAAAACATAGATATTGCTATATATTAAATGTAAATTGAGGCTTTAAAACAGTTTACATAACATTGATAAGGGCAAAAAATATTTGTCAAATAAAGCATTTCTGTATATTTTTTATGATATATATGCACAATTACTGCTATTACATAATGATATTTTATTTTATAATGTGCAATTTATTTTAAAAAATATAAAAAAACAATGTAATGGATTAAATGTCTTTCCATTTTTGATGATTCAATTTGATCTGAAAAACTATGAAAATATACTTTGACTTCAATCTATGCTATTTGATCTGGAAAAAATTATTAGGCTTTATATTTATGGTTTTTCTTAAGCATGCGATGTTAATTTTTATCAATCATGCAAAAAGTCTGTATCAATTAACATAATCATAATAAACAATGACAATTAGTATACTATAAAAACATCATACATTCTCAAATATATTAATAATAGAACCATTATGCGTACCATTAATAAAATTCATAAATCTTTCTAAATTTTTAAACATTCATCATTATTCAATACCTTAAAAGAAAATTTAAATTAAAAGAAATAGTTCCTTTTTTATAGTTTGGGTTCTCACTTCAGCAGATAAAATTCCAATTAAGAAACCAATAAAATGCCTGGGATATTCTAAAAGATAAAATATAAACCTGCATGATATACAAAATAATGCTTCATATTAAACATGGAATGCAAGACATAGTCAAGGAATTATTAAGTATACGTTTACCATAGTTCATCTTTCCATGTTGTGCAATTTGTAATTAGTAGATTACATTATAATTTTCAAAACACCACAGGTTGTATGGAGAGTTTGCTATTTTTATATTCTAACTTGTTGTTCTTTATTATATTTATGCTAAATTTGTTTTCTTTAGTATCAATGATGTAGTGCACTAATTCTAATTAATGTGACATTAATTAACTAAAGCCTCATGAATTTATTTCTACATGACTTTTTCTGATTTTTTAGTACTCCTAGTGCATAATATACATGTCTATAAAATTTTATTTCAAAAGCTATAAAAAAATTTAAAGTGAAGAAATATTCTTAATTCAGAATATAAAAACACATCTCAATAAAATAAGAAATCATAGAGAAGTATGGCAATCTGGATAAATTGGTTATTATAAACAGCATATGGTATAATGAGCACACCAGAGACTGGAGAATGAATTTTATTGAGGAAAACAAAATCAAGCATTAAATATATAAATCTCTTTCTAGTATTATAGTGAAGTGGTTAATTCCAACAATAAAGTGTAGTTATATTTATATACTTTTAACTAAAAGATATAAATAATTGAATTTCCTCATTATTTTACCATGTCCCTTATGCACTATATACAATTCAACAGCTTATTTTCCCCACTTCCAAATATACTACAGTTTAGAGTGTTCAACAATCTTCTCAGAGTTGTGATGGAACATCTAATTGCTTCATTTACATACTGAGCCTAATTTACATATTTGACCATGCTAATATAAAGGCATATTTCTAACTGTGCATTCTTATTCAGCACTATGATTCTGGTAGCGATCTGTCAAAAACTGGTTGAATGCATTTAAAATCTCTCTTATAGTCTAATTTACTTTTCCAGATTAACTTGAGCATTACAAATTTGTTAGAATTAAATAATTGTATGAAAAGAGTAGATACTATTGAGAATTACACTGTATATTCATAAATATAAATATTAAACTACCAAACATCATATGATCACCATTTCATACAGTAGTGCCACTCAGTGTAAGCCACAAGCAGAAACTAGTCTGGGGATATTGGATGAGTAGGCACTAGATAGGGATTTTATGCACAAGCTTTCTGGCATCCATTGATTACTCTGGCTTGCACTGAGTGACACTACTGTATAAAGAATTTTGCCTGGTTTAGTCTGCAAATTGTGTAAGGAAGGCATAGAAAATATTAGGCATCTGTTGATTGAATGTAAATGCTTGAAAGCAGAAAGGGTACAAATAATGAAGTTATGGAAGAATAAATATGAACAAAGTGATTATACAGAAAGTGGGTTATTGGTTTTTATGCTGGGTTTGGGAAAAGATAAGGAGGATTTAGATATAAAGGCCATAGAGTTGACAAAGGTTATGTTGTAGAAGTGGGATGGAGCAGATTATGGGAAAACTTTGGGTGCGAAATGGAAGGGGAAGGTAAAGTGGCTAACAGGTTTCTTTGGGTGTAGTTGCTGAGAGATTCCTAACTCCATTTAAGGAGAAGTCATAGTATATCACATCACATCCTGTTTAAATATAAATATTCTATTATAATAGATTGTGTATCAAATATAACAATACACCTGGGTCTCATTTTACGCAATAGATAGGTTCCTTAGAAACCACGCGCAAACGAAATCGCGCAAAAATAGATGTAACTTACATTGAAAAAGGAGGGATGCGGTCTGTGAGTTTCAAAATTCGCATAAAAGCAAAGCACCAAGTAAAATTACTTTAAAATTCACACAAAGAAAAAAATAAGGAAATAAAATATGACTAATAAAAAATTTCAAATTTGAAAAAAATTGATACAAGACAAACTTTTTTTAACTATAATATTTAATTTTATTCAAAATAATATATTTTTATGCATAATTTACAGTACAGTAATTGACATTTTTTTATACACGTTTTAATTATTATAGCTATTTGCCGAAAAACATTGTTCATTTGCAAACAACTAGCGCCAACTTCACACTCATGTTGTGACAGTGGTTTTCTGGTGACAACGTAATTAGTAATTAATCTTTGAGACGATGATTTTATTAATTGTTTATGAAACTAACAACTAAAAATTAAATTCTTATTTTTGTCTTTAATTTTCAATTCCGTTTAAAAATCAAATTTCAAGTCGCCGTAAGTAATTTTTAAATTGTTAATTACAATTAAAAATCAGATTTTAATTGTCAAATTTAATTGTGCCCACTGCTATTACTGACCTTTTAAAAATAAACTTGCAGACACTAAATGATTAATAATTGATTAAACATTCTTTTTTAAAAAGCAAAAACAGAATGTGATTTAAAATGCAAAATTAACACGCACAATGTTTGAACAAATTTACGTTATAATCTTGTAAAATTTAATGTGTGTATACATAAAATGTGGAAATCATGATTTTAATTTCATTATTGCATAAAATCTTACTATTATAAAGCACTGAAAATATTGAAATTACTAAGTTGAAAGTGGAATTCCAATAATCTGCTAACTTTCAATAAAACGTAAGTGCGTGAAATTTATTATTTAAAGTAATGGCGCAATATCGGAGTTCGACTTCCGGTTAAACACGAATCGCGTAACTTCAAAATCGTGTTAAATAAATCCGCGTAAAAAGAGACCCGGGTGTGTACATTTTTTTTATACACACTAAAACTTCATATTTTTTTTTAGTTTAACTGATATTTTTACATATTAAATTAAATATAATTAAATATTTAATTCTAATTCTAATTAGTTTTAAATAATCACCATTAAATTCTTTACATAAGACTTATGTTTTTAAAAATTTATATTATTGTAAAATATATTATTATTATTTTAAAACATTGCTTCTAAATATTATTCTTAATATTTCTTATACAGATAAAAGATAATATTAAGATCTGATAACGAAGACAACAAAACGTATTTAAATTTGGCCAAATCAGCCTATTCATAAGCAACCATTGACAATAAACTACCATGAAAACGATTAATAAAAGGCAAAAAGCAAGACAAGTTTTTTTTTTAACATGTAAATGAGTTAAAATATTTAATTTTTTAATTAATTTATATATAACAAAATATTTAATGCTATTAGAGGCGAAAATGTAATTATTATTATTTAGCGAACGTTAATTAAATTCGTCGTGCCATCTGGATTTAATGATATATATCTAGTTTATTTGGCTATTCAATAATGGACTAAGATAATTCTAATTTTAACCACATTAAAAAAATTTAAAAAAACCCGATTATATCCGTTCTTGTAAATAGGTAAATAAATTAAGTAAAGAATTTTACAGACAGATATCGCCAGTATAAAATGATGGCAAGACTGGCACACAGCAGGAACAATAAATACAATACTATTATTATACAAAATGCTAAACAGATTGATTTTACAAGTAATTAGTAAGGTTTGGTTAAGAATTAATTATGTTTTTCCTTTCAGGTTTAATTAATTTATTTCAGTTTCAAATAATTGACAAGAAATCTAATTAAGGTCAATCAAAACTCCAGCGATATCGTCAGATAATCTAATTTCCGTCTATTATTTTTTGTAATAAAATTTCATATATATATTTATTAATCATCTTTAATAATTAAAAAAAATAATGATATGCATTGTGTTCTAAATTATGTGTTAACATATTTAAAGTATCTGAAAAAGTATAATCTATGAATTAAAAAATGACTTTAACATTCCTACTTGATAATGTTTTTTTTTTTTTTAAATTAAAATTAGGGTAATACTAGTGGCTTTGATTTATTTAAAAATATTTTATTTAATATATATATATACATCAGAAAAAGTAATTGATTTTGATATTTTTGATGCAGCTCTAAATTATAAATCACAAACGTTGAAATTAATTTAAATAATTATATGAGAACAAAATGCATTAGAGTATGAGGTAATAGTAAACTACAGCAGCCATGACTAGTATCACCATCATCATCATCATCATCAACCATTATCATTCCACTCCAGGATGACGGTCTCTCCAAGTTTAATCCATCTTATCTGATGTTTAGCTTCTCTTCTCCACATCACCCCTGCATACTTTCTTATTTCATCCATCCATCTCACATATGATTTCTTTCTGGGTCTTTTACAATCTCTTGAAATCCAGTTTAAGATTTCAATTGTCCATCTATTATCATCTCTTCTAGCAATACGTCCAGCCCAACTCCACTTCAATCTTTTAATTTTTTCAATGAGGTCAGTAACACCTGTTTGTTCTCTTACCCATACATTGCATTTTCCATCTCTTCTTGTTACTCCCAACATGCATCTCTCCATGCTCCTTTGAGTGGTCTGGAGTCTCTGTATTGCTCTTCTATTAAGTGTCCAGGTCTCAGAACAGGTAAAACTCTCCATGCAGTAGTGCCCTGTGCCAACCAGAGTAATCAATGGATGCCAGCATAAGAGATGGTGATCATATCATATATTACATATTACAAGTAGATTTAATATTATTTTTTTATATTGCTGGACTTATTTTTTAAATGAAAACAAAGTTATTCCTACATAACAGTATACATACATATATACATATTACATCAGCCTAACCCATGATTAAACAAACCTATAGAATATCAGCATCCTGTTACTAAGGTAACACTGCAATTAGGAAGCCATTTTGTGCCTAATTGTAAGGTTGCGTTCACAGCAGATTGCTGATATTCCACTGTACTGTACAGATGTATTTTGTATAATTTCCATATGACACAGTTAGCTGTCCAGCATTTATGGTTAAATATATATGTATAACATGTTTATCCAAGTATTTAAAAATAAAAAAGACTATTTCATAGATTAAGAGGTAAAGAAAATTATTTTTAAATGTATTCTAGTATTTTCCTGTTATCCGAATATATTCTGGTTTCCTATACTATTTTTGTTTTTACAAGCACACATGTAAAAAATTTATACCAGCTTAGTATTAATATAATTAATTCTGTTAACTTTAAACTGAAACAATATTGTAGTTTGATAATTATTTTATCTTAAATTATTTGTCATGAATATTCATGCACATATAAAGGTTAAGAAGTAAAATATGTAATAAATAACATGTAAGGGAGACAGATGTTCCCATGAAAAGATCCCCACAGAGAAACAAAAAAAAAAGACAAATATTTACCTTGTGCACCACTTACTTAAATTTTTTTAACTGACTATTTAAAAAATAACACCATGTCTAATTGGAGCCTTAAAAATTTCCAAATTTTATGTGCTTATGATTGAATTGTTAGTCATGGAAATGGCATATAAATTTACATACATACTTTCACACATATACATATTTTTATGTTCATAAGATAAAATTAAGGAATTCAAAATCATATATTTTTGCAGTTAATGCAAGATATTTATAAAGTACAAAAATCTAGATGGAAGGAAATTATTGAAAAGTTTAATAGGGAGTTTGGTGATAATACACTGTTGAAGTGATATCTTTTTCCAGTGTAGAAGCAATAATATGAGTGTTATATCTGACCCTGCCTTCAGAAGTGGACTACTACAGATTCCTTGCCTGATTGGCTAGCACCCAGTTGCTATCCAAAGGGATTAAAACCTTCACTGGGGTTCACGCACCAAATCCATGTGTTTCCAGTAAGGTAGGGGATCTGCCTTTAAATAATCAGCCTTTTGGAGGCAAGGAGCAATTACTTCTGTTAACCTGAATGACAGAACATGCTCTCCATTAAACCTTCTGCCATCAGCAAAGGTATTTATCTAATCATTATCGCGATGCCCACACAGTGAGGCAAGTTCACCTACGGACTGGAAACTGCTACTTCTGAATTAGAGCTGACTCAAAGCAAGCTAAATACATAGCTGGAAGAGTCTTACCAGTGTTCATGAGGCAGGATAATCATTTATCTAGAAGTAAGTTCCGTACTTGGCTCGACTATTTCAGCATTCAAGTGTATCAACTATATTCGTTTGTTCAACTAATGGGTGTATATTTTTGGACTAATAAATTGTACATATTAATTGCTGAATAGTTATTCTTTTTGTATCTGTTGGTTTGGAAATGAACCTGCAAGCCTAACCAAATAGAACAGATTTGGCACAGTTGACAGGATGACCCAGAAAAATCCCAACTGATTTCCACTCAGTAGCCTTAACCACTTAGCCATGACTGCACACGGATTTGGTGTGCGAACCCCAGTGAAGATTTTAATCCCTTTGGATAGCAACTGGGTGCTAGTCAATCAGGCAAGGAATCTGGAATAGTCCACTTTTGAAGGCAGGGTCAGATATGACAATGAGCAATGAATTTTTAATTAATAAAAGCTAAAGAATAAGTCAGAAATAACCTACATTGCAGTGTATAAAACTATATTATTCAGAAAAAAGACACTATTACCAGTCTGTTAGATTTGTATATTTAAAGCCATTTATAGGTAAGGATTTGCTTTGAAAAGTTCACAATGTTGAATTTCACCAATATCACAGCATTTATTATAAGCTTGATTCTACTTAGAAGATAATAAACCCTTCCCACTAGTGTCGTACATAGTATTAAATCAGTGATGTTAAATGTGAGGGTACTTTTATTCCAGACACAAGATAAAGACTTTGAGAAAATAAGAATGACCATCTTATTTTCAACCCTAAATGCACTTGCATGGACCAATCTTAAGTGTCTTGAATTGAGAGCATGAATATATTAAATCATTCACTTTACATTCATTTCCTTTATAATCTTATTAACACTTATGAAATATTATAATTTACTTCATGCTAATATTAGATGTTAAACTATATAATAATCAATGAATTTTAGTAGCATAATGTCAAATTCCTCAAAGTCTTTATCTTGTGACTGAAATGAGAGTATCCTCACATTTAACATCACTGATTTGATATTATATACAATGCTAGTGAGGAGGGTTTATTATTTTCTAAATAAAATTACACTCTGACACTATGCTAGTAAAATTAATTGATTATTATATAAGCTTGATTCTTTTGTTATATAAATAAAATAAATAAAAATGCTATCAATATTATGTAAATCAAAATCTTAATTATAAATAAAAATTTTAATTATTATATTTTATGTGAGAACATTTTTTAACATGTCTAATTCTCACCCTTCTGTGTCATTCCATTGACTGTTCTTTATGATTTTTTGTCTTTTATAATAAAGCTTTTTTATTTTCACTTTTTCTAATTTATTTGCAAGTCTTTTTCATTTTTGATTTTTTTTATTGCAGTCTTACAAGGCTAAGTATCAGTAGCATTACTTTATATATTACCACGTAATATTAATTGTTTCATTCTAAATAAAATATTATTATTTCCTATATGCTTTAAATAATAATTTTAGATTTATAAAACCATCTATATATATATATATATATGATCACTAGATGGAGCTTTACCAATAGCTCCTAACAAGCTTTTGTTTACATAAATGCCGAGAGAAATAGAATTTAAAATCTCTATCATTGTCGCCAACCTCCAGACCAGCTGGTTTCAAGCTTATTGGCTCACTTCAGTGAAGGCTTGGGAGACTAGAAAGTAGATCTAAATACCAACTCTAAAGTCAGCACTTATCAAACACGTTTCTATCAGTTTGAAAGCATGAAATTTATCAGACATATAATGTCTTCAAATCCAGCTTAACAAACTAATAGATAGCTTAACAACTGAACATGATGTCATGATGATGTTTCTTTCACTATGGTCTGTTTCCTGAGGGATTTTATTGGTTGTTTTATCTCCTATCTGACCTTTAATCATAAATTTTGAGATGCCCAAAGGCTAGTTTACTTAGACTAATTAAAAATAATCATTTCCATTTTTAGCCTTTTACACAATAGAAGTAATTAAATTTTGTACATTCTTAAAGATATATTTTTATCTTTAAATCTTTTAAGTTTTTTCTTAAAATTTAGTTTTAAAATACTTTTTTTTCTTTTTTTAATGAAGTTTTCTTTTAATATTTTTCCATCTGTGCAATTTTATATATATATATATATATATATATATGAGTTTAGATGACTTTTAATTTTCAATTTTTAAAAACAAATTTTTATTTGCGAACTTTTTAGTTTTAATTTTAATTTTATTTATTAGAATAATGTAACAGCATGTGTGCCCATTACAATATATATGTGTTATATACTTCATTAGTTAAACACCAATTATTTCATAAAATTTAAAATATGTTTAAATAATAGAAATACTTTTAATAATAATGGTAATAGTTATTTCAAATGAACCAGCTAAATGGAAATTCAATTACAAAAATCAAAGATATGATAAAAATAATAAAATACTATGTAAATCATAAATGCTATGTGCATGTTATCTGTATCTTAATAAAATAAAATGTATGTTTATAAATATACATCTATACGTGATTTTTTCCTCATGTGTCATAGCATCAGCCGGAAGTGAACCCGCTAACCCTGGACAACTGCTTGTAAAGCAGCTGTCGCTGACCTCTTGACCATTAATAATCTATACTTGATTGGATTATAAATGCTCCACAAACTTGGAATTGCTGATATTACCTGTTTACCTACCTGTAGAGGTTCTTAACAATAATAAAATGAAATGCTCCAAAAATCTGGAATAATAATTGTAATACTGATACTATCTGTACATCTACTCAAAATGCTTCTACAGATCCGGAATAAATGATTACAAATATTTATGTATTAATATAATAAGTATACCTACATGAAATGCTCATACCTGGAATAATAATTATACTACTGATATTATCTGTACATCTACTCAAAATGTTTCTACAGACCCGGGATAAATGATTACAAACATTTATGTATTAATATAATATGTATACCTCCCTGAAATGCTTTTACAAATACCTGGAATAATAATTGCAATACTGATATTATCTGTATATCTACCTGAAATGCTTTCACATATCTGGAATAATAATTGCAATACTGATATTATCTGTGCATCTACTTGAAAGTCTTCTATAGACTTGAAATCAATAGTCCAAAAACATTTATGTATAAATTGTGTATATGTATCTGCTTAAAATGCTTCTACAGACCTGAAATTAATGGTTAAAATCATTTGCATATTAAATGTATATGTATATCTACCTGAAATGCTTCAATCAACATCAGAATATAATTATGAACATTTATATATTATCTGAATCCCTTCCTGAAATGCTTCTATCAGCATCAAAATGTGATTATCAATATTTATATATTTATTGTATACATATATCTACCTGAAATGCATCTTTAGACATTTTCTCATTATGTGAACTGAAAAATGGGTTTCTGCTCGAATAACCTACCTGAAATATTTCTAGATTTCTTCTCATTATATGAACTAAAAAAAATGAGCTTTCACTTGAATATGGATAGTCAGCTATATTAGAAGGACTTGCTAATGAATTGTTGTTAAATAAAATTGTTGTTACTTAAAATTAATATAATTGTTCAATTCTATTTTGCATCATTAGTCCTTCATTGCATCTTTCTCTTAAGAATCTCATGCCTCCTGAGCTATGTTCGGCATAGCCAGATGATGGTAAGTAAGGTTGTAGTGAGATGGAACTCTAGTGGTGCCATTTGGGAAACCAAAAATAATTTTCTAGCTGCTTCCAGTCTCGATGGTGCTACATTCTCTGATAAGCAGGAAATATTGTTGTAGGTGGGGTGATGTCTGCATTGAGGAATGTCAATCGATAGTTCCTTCCTGCAATATGCTCATCAGGAAATAAAACCAACAAAGAGTGGGGTTAGTCATGCATCTGGTTACAATATATATATATATATATATATTTGAAATTAATTCATTGCAACTGTTTATTTTTTTAAATAATTGAATAGTCCTTCAGCTTCTGCAAATAACAATATATTTAAAGTTAATGTGATATCACTTTAACTTTGTTTTTCATCATATATCAGGAGGATTGTCTACGATGCTTTTTCTAGAAGTGGTATCATTTTAACTTTAAATACATTGTTATTTTCTGAATCTTGAAGGGTATTTAATTCCATTAAAAAAATAGGAGTTAACCTAAAATACATTACATCTAAATATTTAGCACCGTAAATTATTTATTTTACAATATTAGAATTTAAATCATCATTGGTAAGATTAAATCTCAAACTAATTTTACACTTGCCAGATATATAATCTAATTCTCTTTTTACACGATTTTATTTTGCACAATTTTGAAATAACATGAGTTTAATTTAAAAAAATTTTTTTCTTTCTTCAATATGATCGGTAAAAAAAATGATTCTTTGGGATTAGAGCTGCTGTGACATATTCATGATTGGAATGAAGACTTGAATGTTATTGTCTGGAAAGGCTTAAAAAATCATCTTACATTCTCAAAGTTATTTTTAGATTGTCTTAAGTTGTTATTAAACATTTTTTTAAAATTTTAAATAATTTGATATAAGTAATATAAAATAATTTATTTTCCTTTTTAGAAGATTGTAAATGTTTTTAATTCAGTGTTTTTTTTACAGATTTGTTTCTGAGGTTGAGTTCACCATGGTTACATCACAAAACTAAAAAAAAACAAATTATGTCTGTTATTGTCATCTAATTTTAAAAAAGTTTAATCTCTTTTTTCCGCATTATTTTAAAAACAAAAATCCCTTTTTTGGCAATATTCCTGCAAATAGAGAAATTTGTTTGTTTGCATTGTAACATTTTGTTTTGAAAGGGAAATATCTTGTTCATACTAATGCTTTGTTTGTATTTTAACATTAGGTTTTTTAAAAAAAAATCTTGTTGGTGTTGATGTTATATATTGTGTTTAAATTTAATTGATTAATTTAAATTTATATTTATTAATTTTGACAAAAGTCAACGGATGGTAAATTATACATTACAAGTTTTAGTGATGGCAATGGTATTCCGATCATGCACAAATGTATGTGTTTATTGTCAGACAGTGACAGCAAATAAAATCTTGGGTACTTTTCTGTTTTACAGGTGAGCAGGATGTCACCTGTATTTTTGACAAATGTACAGTTCCAGAAGCCTACAATTTCACTTTTCAAATGTGTTAGTTGTTAAGTTAAAAAAAATCGTAAGTTAAATGAAATAAAGATACTGGTTGATTAGACATAGACGCTCCTTGAGGGTGTTGTTGCTATGCAGAAACTATAAAATATGAACATTCCCATTTCTTTCTTTTTTCTTATAAAAAAAAATCAAACACAGAATTTGTACTTTTTAAATATATTTTTTATTATCTTCAACAAATTTAAAAAAATAAAAATCAAACACAGAATTTTAAGTTTTTGAATGTCTTTTTTCATTAACATCAACAAATTTTCATTACTGTTCATTTCTTTTTTTTAAATAATAAAATCAACTAATATCAAACTTAGTCAGCTTTTTTTATTATCATCAAAAAATTTTCAACTTATTACGGTTGCTTTTTTTTGGTTTCTTTCTTTCTTTTTTTAAAAAAAAAAAAAAAAATCAATAAATGTAAAAGTTAATTCACTTTTTTTTTTTGTTTTCACAACTTATTACTCTTTTTTTTGGTTCCACTTTTTTTTTTTTTGGAAAACAATATCAACAAATTTAAAAATTATTAAGTTTTTTCTTTTGGTTCCATTTTTTTTTTAAAACAACAGCAACAAATTTCAAATGTATTAGGCTATTTTTTTTCTGTTCCGCCTTTTTTTTTTTTTAAAAAAAAAATTACATCAACAAATTTAAACTTTATTACGCTTTCTTTTTTTTCTATAAAGATCAACAAATTAAAAAACCAGCTGTTCACAGCTCCAGTAATATATCAGACATATAGCTTGAACAAATGGTATTCTGGATCCATCAAACCAAGTTAACTTCTGCTGTTGGTAAATGAGAGAATGGAACGTCTGGGTTTTTCTGCACCATGTTGTTGGTCTTGTTGAGTTTATGGAGAATACGTCATTTGATACATTACCTACTTCAAACTATGTTCAGACATACCCTTTGACAAGGTTTTGCACTTTAAAAGTTGATGACATAAGTGTGTAAACCCTACAATAATTATTGGTTAGCCAAATTGGTGATTTTAATAAAAAAAATTCCTTCACAATGATTTTTATACAATTGAAAGACACACAACCCTCACATGATACTGTAAATAAGCATGAAGTGTACGAATTCACAGAAATAATAGTGTGATGTGACAACACAGCCTGCAATGTGTAGTACAACAGAACTGTTGTATACATGTAACACATGGCTGCAAAAATATGCTTGACCATGAATAAAAGGTGTTGTTATGTGTTTTAGCACATAAATCATTTCATAAAATATGGTTGGCTATGTAAATGGCATTTTTATGTGTTTTAGCACATAAATCATGCCATCAAGCAGTATGTGTGTCTAATGAATGAGTACCAAAATAAAATAAATTCCATTAATAATCTTTATTTCAATTATTTTTGTACATATAAAGTGAAAGCGATGATACATTTTGAACACAAAAGTTTTCGATGGTTTATGTAAAGAAACCAATGAGTGTTATCATAAATGTTATCACTTTCAAGCATTTTAAAATTTTTCAAATGAAATTTGTTTTTATAACTTATTTTTTATTTATATTCAATGTGTATAAAATAAAACTTGATATCACACAAAAAATATAACATTCTAACAAAATTTTTCATACGGTTTATTTAATTATTTTTGCTGATTTCTTAGGTTCAGAACTGATCTCCTTATTTTCCATATATACAATGTATTTTTTATGCAAATTTCTTTTACATGTAATTTTTGGGAACCAATCTATCATGTAAAAAGAGAATTAAGTATATATATTAATCAGGTGTACAAACATTTAGCAATAAAGGTGAAGGAAACATGATACTACTTTGGACTATTTCTATCATCTATCAATAAATGTCAAAAGTTTAGAAAATTTTAAACTTTTTCAAATACAAACAATTATTAGTGATAACAAGACAACACAGGTTAGTAGAATATACAAGGTTTGAGTGATATTATTTTCACTCTTCTCCAAGTGTTGTTGGCCTGATGAATGACAATGCTAGGGTAGGAGTTGAATTTACATCCTTAAAGTTTTGCATGATTAAATAAATTCATGCCTTCTACCAAAAGCATTAGAGATAGTCCTCCTGATATATAAAAGAAAACAAGTTAAAGTGGTATTATTTTAATTTTAAATCCATTGTTATTTGCTGAAGTTGAAGAGCTATTCAATTATATTTAAAAAAGAGTCAATAGTTGCAATGAGTTAATGTCAAAAACACACACACACACACATATATATATATATATATGATCACTAGATGGAGTGTACCAATCAGCTCCAAACAAGCTTTGTTTACATAAATGCCGAAAGAAATAGAATACAAAATCTCTATCATTGTCACCCACCTCCAGACCAGCTGGTTTCGAGCTTATTGGCTCACATCAGTGAAGGGCTGGGAAACTAAAAACTAGACCTAAAATACCAACTCTAAAGTCAGCACTTATAACGTGTTTGATAAGTGCTGACTTTAAAGTTGGTATTTTAGGTCTAGTTTCTAGTCTCCCAGCCCTTCACTGACATGAGCCAATAAGCTTGAAACCAGCTGGTCTGGAGGTGGGTGGCAATGATAGAGATTTTGTATTCTATCTCTTTCAGCATTTATGTAAACAAAGCTTGTTTGGAGCTGATTGGTAAGCTCCATCTAGTGATCATAAAATGCAAGCTTAAAGGCAAGTTACGAAATTTATAACTTGTTTTGATTATCATATATATATATATTGTTTATATCTAGTTATATTTCACTTGAGAAGGTCTATTTGTTAATAAATGAAACCATGATCATGAGAGGGTTTTAATAAAATATTGCTTATTTGTTAATATTTTAATGTTACATGATTTTTTGTTTTATTTATCAGTACTAGTATAATTCCAATATTTTTAAACTTTTCTCAGAAAAATGTAATACAGTATAAATAATACACAAGACATGTATACTAAGAAAAACGTGTGTAATACTTTAAAATAAAAATGTTGTATACATCAACATAATATGTTGAGCATGATTTCGACTAACTGATAATGATACTCATAGCTATAATTATCCAAAAGGATTGCAAGATTTGTAGAAGAATCACAAAAGTGGTGATTTCCATAAAATTTGATTATTATAAAGTATTAAACAAGCTTTTCTTAGTGTACATGTATTATTCACATTGCATTACTAGTATAGCGTTAGGCAATATTTAATTTCTTATATACATGCAATGAATTATATATTTTTTAAAATATATATATAAAATTAAATATTTTTTTGAATTTTTAAATTGATAAAATGGATATAATCTCTTAATTTCCATTCTCTATTTTTCTATCTATCTATTTATCCATCTATTCATCCATCTATCTATCTACCTACTCACTTACCTACTTATCTATCTATCTATCTATCTATCTATCTATCTATCTATCTATCTATCTATCTATCTATCTATCTATCTATCTATCTATCTATCTATCTATCTATCTATCTGTTCATCTGTCCATCTGTCTATCTATCTATCTATCTATCTATCTATCTATCTATCTATCTATCTATCTATCTATCTATCTATCTATCTATCTATCTATCTATCTATCTATCTATCTATCTATCTATCTATCTATCTATCTATCTATCTATGTGTCTGTCTGTCTATCTACCTATCTATCTATTTATCTATCTATATATCTATCTATCTGTCCATCTATTCATTTATCTGTCCATCCATCTATCTATCTGTCCGTTTGTCCGTCTGTCCATCTATCCATCCATCTACCTATCCATCTATCTGTCCGTTTATCCGTCCATCCATCCATCCATCTATATATCCGTCTGTCTGTCTGCCTATCTGTGGGACTATATCGTATTTTCATTAGCCAATGCATTTGAAATTTTTTAAAATTTTAGTTAAGAATAGCTGCTGAAAAAAAATCAGAATTTTTCTGGGAATGCTTTGAGATAAATATACAAGGACAATGCCTTATGGTTGAACTATGTAAAACATTGTTATTAAAACATCCACACTAGATTATTTTATTCATTAGCATTTATATATAATCTTTTTTTAAGAAAGTGATTTATGTTTCACTTGCAATTAATATATAATTTGATGTGAAATGAATTATTTACTTGTTAGAATATGAGTTTCGGGTCTTCTCATTAAATATTGATCCTGAAAGATGGAAGTTTTTAATAATATATTTTTGCATGTTGTGTTTTAATACATACTAATATTAATTTTAAAGATAAAATATTATTAAAAAAGGAATTTTTCTAATACTTATTTTGTCCGTTTTGTAATCTGATTTTTTTTTTTTGTTAATGGGGTCTTTTTCAAATGGAGAATTATTGTTAAAAAGTTATAGCTTTTTAAATTATTTTGATAGGCACATTATCATCATTGTATATTATATTTTATTAGTCAATCTCATGTTATTTCAAAACACCATTCATACATTTTTACTTTTGTTTGTAGCAAATTGTCTTGCTTTTTTTTTTTTTTTTTACAAGGCCATCTATTTGAAAAGTTTTGATTTTATCAATGGTTTTTATTTATTATTAAAAGAATATTTGACGAATTGTTATATTGGAAACCAAAATTCAAATAAACTGCCAATATCTTTTTTTTAATTGCTTCTAATATTCATTATAAATATCAAAATATACAATAATTTTTTAATTTGTGCATAAAATTTTATAGAAATTTTTTGTCAAGATGCATCTCAGAGGTGTTATTTAGAAATTACTCTTAGTGCAAATCAATTCTTCGGATTATATTAATTTATATATATATAGTGATATGTAAAAATTAATCTTAGTCAAGCGTTGGTGGCCGAGTGGTCAGCACAGCTGCCTTACAAGCAGTTGTCCCGGGTTTGTGAGTTCGCCTCCCGGCCGATGCTTTGACACGTGAAAAAAAAAATCTTACTGCAAATCAGGTTTCCTGTTGCAATTATTTTTTAATTTAACTGTGTGTATATAATAGAATTTAATAAATTCATATTTGAAATTTAAATTTTTTTAGTTATTAATAATTAACAACTATTCTTTTGTTTATTATTTATGATTAATGATATAATATTATGACACATATCTTTTAAAAAAAGCTATAGATTTTAACCTTTTAAGAGAATAATTTTCATATTCTCTTTAAATGTAGTCAAAAAGATTAGTAACTGCCGTAGCTAATCAATCATTTTAAGGCTTAGTTTCTGACTTAAGTAATCCATTAACTCTGAGGACATTAGTAAAAGTGCTTAAGAAAGTTGAAATTTTATTTTAAAACAATGTATCATTAAAGCAATTTGTAAAATTAATTAGTTTTGATGTTCCAAAGTATATATATAAATAAAATATATTAAATTATATAAGCTAATTAAACATTAAATCACTAAACATCATATGCTCATTATTTTCTATGTTTACACAAACTGTTAAAACAGCGGCAACGTACAGCAGTGCCACCCAGTGCAAGACAGTGTAATCAATGAATGCAAGAAGATTGGTGCATATATTCCTCATCTTGTGCCTAGATGTGGATTTTATACACAAATCTTCTTGCATTCATTGATTATTCTGGCTTGTAAAAATCTCCATCTGTTGCCTAAATGGGGATTTTATGCACAAACCTTCTTGCATCTATTGATTACTCTGGCTTGCACTGGGTGGCACTACTGGATGGAGAGTTTTGCCTCCAATTAAATATTGCTAAGATATGTAAATATGAGATCCATCTTAAAATACAACGGACTTTTCAAAATATAATCTAATGCTGAATGTTTGTAAATTAAATTTGATTACGAATTTTTAAATTTTTTTTTCTAAAATGATATTTTTAAAATTTTGCATATATTGTAAATCGAAATGCATTTATATGTACACACATATATAGAATTAAAAAGATTAATACCGTAGCCAATATGTAATATACAAATTATCAAGTAAATAATACCTGCTGCTGCTAAGGTTGTTTGCTTCGAAAGCAATCACAGGAAATGGAAAGTTAAGTTAGCTTGGCACATAATCAATTCTGCCATTGTGATAAACGTTAGAGCCAATAACATTCCCTTCAATAAATATTGGTCATTGAATTTGACAACATAGGCAGAGCTTTGTTGATTTGCTCTTACAGCTATTATAACGGAAACATGCAAATTTATTAAAATCAACACCCAATTCAATCACTCCATATGCAGGTGGAAATGCCAATACATTTTGCTAATTCCCCTTCAGTCATGCTTTGACAAAGACACTCTGTATCTAAAGCCTGTTTTAGCAGATTAATACATTTATTTTATGCTTATTCTGTCTCACTGTAGTTATTATTTACTTGCTTATATATATATATATATATATATATATATATATATATATATATATATATATATATATATATGAAAATAATCCCAGTGCCTAATGCTAAACTGAAATAAATATCCAAATATATTAAATATATTATTATATAATAATACATTTCAATTAAAATGTAAATACATATAAATAAAATTTTTACTTGAAACAAAAATCAACAACTGGAAAGAATTGGTAAAATGTTATCTTTTGAAGAAAATATGACAAGGATTTAAAATGGGCATATAATTTGAGAAATTATGGAATGCATCTTGAAAGAGGTATAAAGAAAAAAGAAAAGAGCAAACAACTGATAATTTTAAGAATATAAATAAATATTAGTACCTAAATATGTTAAGAATAGAGCAGAGAATATAAAGGCTTAAAAAGTGATTTGATTTGGTGTACAGGTTCTGTCCTTGGAAAATATCTACTGGTAGTGATGTAATATTGGTTGTTTAAATTACTTCTTGAGTTTTGTAACTGTCTTTAAAATTTAAATCTTTTAAAGCATCTTTTTATACAGTGTGTATGTGTGTGTGTGTGATAACCACATTCACCTGCTACCCACATAAACTGAAATTTGAAGCAGTTGAGACTTGAAAATATTCACAAGTTTCAAGGAAGCCTAAAATTTGACTTTCAGATGATTAGTCCATAACAATCTTAATCATTTCATTTCTTAATAAAATGGATATTTAGTTTATTTTTAGCCAGAAGTTAAATTAAATAAGGAAACTTGCCCACCATAGCTGCAGGCTACCACTTGTTTAACTATGAAGCATTATTTTCTGCTTCACAGTAGAAAGAAGTTAAAAAATTCTTAATTTTAATAAAATATGCTTCTATTTTGATGTTTCTAGCTAATTTAAGGACAGCAATTAGTTTTAATTGAAAATGACTAAGTGTGAATTATTCAGAACATTCTAGTATAAGCCGGTTCTAAATAACCTACTAAAAATTCAAAGACTACTCTAAATTCTCTCTACTGTGAAAAAAAAGATAATTCTTAATAAACAATGATGGCTTGAATGGTAAAATATATATTGAAAAAATTAAAAGATTGAAGTGGAGTTGGGCTGGGCATATTGCTAGAAGAGATGATAATAGATGAACAATTGAAATTTTAAACTGGATTCCAAGAGATTGTAAAAAACCCTGAAAGAGACCACATGTGAGATGGATTGATAAAATAAGAAAGTGTGCAGGGGTGATGTGGAGAAGAGAAGATAAAGATAAAAAAAGATAGATTGAACTTGGAGAGACCTTCATCCTGCAGTGGATTGATAATGGTTGATGATGATGATAAGACTTTTAATGCAAACTGAATTAATATATTTTTAAGCTAATAATTCATATGTGTTCACAAGCTATACATTTATTTATTTATCTGCATCTAGAAAGGAATAAAATAACCTCTATCAGATTTCATTACTATTGGACTAGTTTTGTTATTTAAAGTGTGATTGATTGTTTTGTAATCTCCATTTCGTAAAATTACAGTTATGAAATTATTTTCATCACGTGAACATTATTTATTATTATTGTTAATCGAATGAATTAATTATCCATTTAAATAATTTAGTATATGAATTTTTTCTATAGTACAGACTTTTTTATACCTGCACTCCAATATGTAATATATGGGGGATTTTAACTCAGACTTTCACATGAACCTCAACTATCCATGCTAGCTCATACTGCTGAGACTTACACACATATGTTAAAAAGATAAATAATCACCAACATATGTATTTCCTGCTAAACCAGCATTCTTCAGTTGGTCCAGATTATCATCTCACATGTATACAATCAATGCTCAGCTTATATTAAGATAGCCAATCTTCATACTGTAATGGACAGGCTTCAATACACTCCACTCTGAGCATTGATTGTATATATGTGTGGAATATTTATGCATCACTCATATATTAGTATTAATTTTTCAAATGTTATATACTATGTAATAAGGCATCCAAATGACCTAATTATATTTTGTTAGTAGAGTCTTACTATTAATGTCCAAGTCTGCAAATGAATCCAGAAAAAGATCTTGAGGCAAAATAAATAAACCCAATGTCATAAATATCATTTAGGTATACTAAAGAATAATTGCCCTTCTTTTAAGAGAGGGAAACCTCCTCCAGCATTATTAAGGGAGGTTGATTTAATAATTAATTAGTTCTGGAAACAAACTAATTAAGGACCAGATAGAACATTTATCTTTGATGATGATTATTATGCTTCATTACTTAAATTGAGGATTATTTTAAAATTATAAGTAACTTATTCCTATTTAATGTTAGTGTCTTTGCAACACTATGGTAATATCCTTCTGATATCTTAAGCTTAAAAATAGATTTAGGAAACATATTAATATTTATTAGATATTTGATATAATTTTCTTTATTGTTATTATTCATTTTAAAATTTATTTTATATTGTGTAATAAAGCGATTGTTAATTTTTTAATCTTTTTTGTTGTTATTAAAGAAGCATGGTCACTGCATATTTATGAGATAAAGATCATATTTGTAATTTATAAACTATTTTGAATATTGAATTATTTGGAGGAGTAATATTAGAACATTCTAATTGGAGGATAGAGAAGGTTAAAAGAATAGAATAAGATCTGATGAAGACTGCATGATACAGTTGAAACTGTAATCAATAATAAAAGTTTTTTTTTGCTGAAAATTGAATAGTGTAAGATTTTTGAAATTTAATATTATATATGTCCTTGATATTTGCAGGAAGCAATAGATTTTTTTTTTTAAAAAAGAAATATAATAAAATATCTTTGTTAAATAGTGAATTAATCATATAGATGTCATATAAGGAAGTATGAATTTATGATACAAGAAACTATTGTTATTAATGAATAATTCTTATTTGGATTTTATCTATATTTGCAAATTATGGTATTAATACTGGTGAAAAGTGTGGAGAGGAGAGAAAAGGAGGAAAGAAAGTTCTCTTCTTTCAAGCAACAGGTAGTTGTGATGCTGTCATACTAATAAAGTATTGTGATTGTTTTTTTTTCAAGGAGTTGAAGTTAACTTTTTGCTTATATTATTTTAGTTGAATTGTCTATAATATCAATATAGTATTAAATACTTAGAATTACTTATTTCATATGTTATTTTAGATTGCAGTATTTAAACATTTTTTGTATAAAAAAAGAATATTTTTCTTAATTATAATTTTATAATGGGATATTCACAAGAGCATCATTAGTGATAATCATAAAATATTATGATTAAGGTAATATTTTTTAATAAAATATAAGATATTGGTATTTAATTTTAAGCATGGAATCAGGTAAAATAAATATGTGTGATATTTATAATATGTGAATTTAAATGAAAGTGTACAATAAAGAATTGAATATATTTATTATAATATTAGTATGATTGTATAGGGGCATGTATGATTGATCTCTTTATAAATTAAAAATAATTGATTTATTACATTTATGATAAGTTCTATCATAAAACTATTTGTTTTTTAATTTTCTTGATATGTTAAAAGTTTTATAAGATGTTAATGATAAGTTTAGCTGTTATTAAAACAGGCAAAACTCTCCGTACAGTAGTGCCACTTAGTGCAAGCCAGAGTAATCAATGGATGCCAGAAGGTTTGTGAATAAAATCTTTATCTAATGTCTACTTATTCAATATCCCCAGACTAGTTTCTAGCTTGTGGCTTTCATCAGTGAGGAGCCTTGGATCTCAGAGCACTGCCTTTTGGCATCCATTGATTACTCTGGTTGGCACTGAGTGGCGCTACTGTATGGAGAATTTTGCCTGTTTTAATAACAGTTATGAGTAAGCATAAGAAATGGTGATCATGTGAAGTTTAGTGGTTATTAGAGAAATAATGAATTATATTTCATGTGAGGTGTCAGATTTTAAGCAATTATACAGGAAAGTATATTTATTGGAAATCCTGTAGTGTTGTGGATGTGTTGATTCAGGGTAAATATGATAAAGGTAAGTCAGAATATTTATGATATAAGGGAGTCACATTTTTTAAAATTTGTAAAAGCTTGAAATAGTAACCAAGATAAAACATTAAGGTAGATACACTATAATATGTGGCTCTAAATTACATTTAGTCCATGGTATCATTTTTTAAATAATTTTATAAGATATCCATTTTACATTTGTTAACACAAAAAATTGCACTGGCATAAACATTGTGTAATGGAATTGAAGATATAAGTAATGGTAAGGGTAGATCAATTTATTGCAAGAATGATGAAATGCAAAACAAATAGAATATTAAAGAATTTAAAAAGAATTATTTTATGAATGTTTATTTAATAGAGGAGGTCAAAATACAAAATGAAAGTATGAGATATAGTAGATATAATATTGAAAGCAAATCTGATATTTTATTCTTAGCATTGTATGTAAGGGAATAAAATGCCATATTTTAATGTACATTTAAAATAATCAAATATGTATTTTATAACAAAATAATAAAAATAGAAGGAATAAAATGAGTTATAGAATAGTAATTAAACCATAATATATGAAAGTTAAAGGTGAAGGAATTATAATGTTAAAGGATATATTTATGAAATATTTGTAACTTGATGAAAATACAAATTGTATATTTTTGTTGATATATTTTAATACAAAAATGGTAGGAAGTATCTTAATGACAAAGGAATAAAGCATTGGAATATACTGAATCTTATTTCTAAATAATTTCAGAGTGAAGTATGAATTATTTTAGTTTATTGTAATTATTCTATTATTCTTCTCTTTCACTTTCTTTGCATATCTTCATATAATCATATATATATTGCTTATAACACTTCTTTCATATACACTTCAATGTAAACAACTTTTCTTAAACACTTCTTTATTTTCCTTACAGTTTCGACTGTCCAGCAGTCTTCATCAGAGCTCTGAGTAAGCAGAGAAGAAACTTAGAGCTCTGATGAAGACTGCTGGACAGTTGAAACTGTAAGGAAAATAAAGAAGTGTTTAAGAAAATTTTTTTGCATTGAAGTGTATATGAAAGAAGTGTTATAAGCAATATATATTTATTATAATTACTTAGTAATTATAAATTTAATTAAACGCTCACTATTATTTCAGTAATAGCTTTAACAAGGCTGTAAACCTTAGCAATGAGCATCTGAAAAAATCATCACTAGGGACCTCTGTAGGTCTGTAAAACACATAGCGTAAGCATGTGTTTTAAAGACCTACAGAGGTCCCTAGTGACGATTTTTTCAGACGCTCATTGCTAAGGTTTACAGCCTTGTTAAAACTATTACTATAATTACTTAGCTAATATTAGTTTATAAAGTTTTATCATAATATTTTAAATATCATTTATTAAATATATGTGTAAATTATTTTTAAATATTGTATAATCTTACTATAATAAATGTTAATGTTTGTTTTTAAATTAATAATGTGTTGAGAGTCTCATTTTCTGTTCCCAAATCATTGTTCATCATCCTTGACACACACATATATTGAAGATATTTGATATTGTGGTGCATAATTTGAAATAAGATAATAAACAAGAAATAATATAATGACATTTGATAATGAATTTAAAAATATTTAAATTTTCTATATCATTATCAATGATCATAATGAAGAATGAGTAATTAACATGCCATATAAAATAGCAATAATTGAATTACAATACATTGTGATAATAAATTATTTTAAAATTTATTTCTAATTAATAGTGATAAGTGTTGGTTAATAATTTTTAATTTATTTTTTGGTCAATTTATAAATAAATCAGTTCAGTAGTTTAAAAATAAGGAATTGATTATGATATTTGTTTCTTAATTATTTTAACTGTAACTGGATTAAAGTAAAATCTTTAACTTATTCTTTTAAGAAACAATATTTTTCTGAGATATTTACCGAGTTAAGGAATGTTAATAAAGGAGTGAAATAAAATAATTTCAATAAATAGATGAATATTGTATTATTACTAAATTTAACATAAATAATAACGTAGCTTAAACCACGGCAAATGCACTTTACAGATGAAACACTCTTTAAACTGAATACTATCTTTTCCAAACACAAGATAAAGTCTTTTTAAAAGATAGAATGGATCACTCTCTTTTTTACCCAAGCTATATGTGTATGGGCCAATCTGAAGCATTTGGAACTGAGAGTGTGATAACTTTTAATTAAACACTTTAAATTACTAATCATACGATTTTTATAAATGACGCTTGCAAAATTTGAACAATTTATGATACATCATAGGAAATTTCAATATTCAATATAATTTACTTATTTTATTGTGAGTCATTGGAGTATCATGCATATTTTAGGGGAGTAGTGTTTTTGCAATATTCCTATGCCATTGTGGATATGCTTTTGTTATATACTCAATATTAAAAAGGGATACCTTACTGGATAGTTAGATAACAAGTCTCATGATATTGTTATTTTATTGTTAAACAAGTTATTAATATTGATATAATAATATATTAGACATGAAATGAGTAAGATTAATATTATTAGAATTTTTATATAAATGACAGAAAATTGATAAGACTGAGCTAAATTTTTTCTGTTAATATCTGCCATACATAATAAGTTGATGGGTTGGTCATTCAGTTAAGTTACAATATATATATATATATTGTAGAAGATTGAGTTCAAACCCTTTATTACAAATCCCAAAGACTTCTGAAGGAAAGTGGAGAAATATTTTTTTCTCTATTCAACTGAATTTATTAATGAAAGAAGACAATATTTTTTGGGGATAGTTGTATTTAAAAATTAAAGATTAAGCACATATCAACAGATGTCTGTAGTTGTAGACTCTATAAATCATTTTTCTAAGTTTACTTATTAACTTTATATATTTAATGTATATCTAACAAATTATAATGTTCTTTCTTTGTTAACAGTATTTATTAAAAACTTTATTACTAATTTATTCCATGACTTTAACACCAATGATATTAATAATCTATAGCTTTCAAATCGTATAGATTATTTTTGATAAGCAAGTTTTACAGATATGAGTAAATATGTGTATATGCATGTATATGTACCAACACTAAAGCATAAACATTTACAGATATATTAAAAAAAGTTTCATTTAAATAATTTTGTATTTTCTATGTAAAAAGGTGTTTTTCTTCTTATATATTATTTAAGTCCAATTTTTCTTATTTTATTTAAAGGGGTTAAGAAAGATTTCACTCTAGTCAGGGTTATGTCAATTTTGACATAACTTTAATGTGAGAAATATGGGGGGGGGGTGAGAACAATGGCTCATTGGTAAGTTATTTAATAAGAGACCCAGATTGTTTGGACCACACGAAATAATAAATTTTAAAGAAATATAAGGATAAAAGAAAAAATTGTATCACAGCTGCACTGATAAAATATAATTTATAGATAATTGGGTGTTCCAATAAGTCTGAAAAATAAGACAGTTTATCAGAATAAATCTTATTGTCTTTTGGAAGCCATGCATCATTATTTTTATATTTGAAGGTTTCTACAGCAGCGTGAAGGGGTAGAGAAGACATTTGTTGAACAATCTCAATGACTGATCCAAAGAACTATATGCATATCGGAAGAGTTTAAATCTAAAAGAAAATTAACAATAGCATTCTATGGCTGATTTCCAAAGCCCAAAGAAGACTTTAAATTCTGTTATTGTTTCTTCTATGCCATTGCTGAATTCTTATAAGAGCACAAAGTAAAGATGCTGAAATTTATAGTAAAAGCAGAAATATCCATTTGTCTATATAAATAATCATGCCCAGAGCAGAAGAAATGAAGAAACCATCCCAGTGTTAAAATGGTCCCTAAAGAAACACAATTTATATCACAGCATCATCATCATTGCAGTAAAACAGAAGAATTGCAGGCCCAAACCTAAAATATAATTTTTCCAGTAAACCACTGTAATTGATAAATCTATACATGTTAAACATTGATATGTGGTTGAATTCAAATTCTTAACCTTGAACAAGCTGACTTTCAAATGCAATGTACTAGATTCATTGAAACAGTCTCTCCATCGAAAATAAAAGAAGAACTTGGTAATATCGAATTTTAATATTATTTTCTCAATGACTATTAACAATTATCTTTTAGATAAATGCATTTATCTCGCTCTCTCTCAACAATGTATTAAAAGTAAGAATCAATTATTAGAAACGGTTTTTCAATAATGATGAATATTGACTTTATAGATAATAGGTGTAATTTGATTATCATTACATGTAGCCATTTATATATGTATTTTTTGATAAAATGTTTTTTTTATTATGTATTAATTCCGATAACATAAGAAATGTATTATTATCATATATAAAGGTTGAATACAAGATTTATCAATGGGAAGCAACATATACACACATGTAATGTATAAGTATGCCTACATGAATACGTGTTGAGTATAAATGTACAAATCGATAAGGGTAGAAATTTAGTATAATGAGAGATAGATTTTAAGGTAGTTAGTAACCTAGATTAATGAAAATTAAGATAAATACCTTGAAACTGATTTCTTTAGGTATTCTTATCTTTATAATTCAACTAACTTTCTCTACTTATTTTTAGATTATCATTTTTCTAAGATTATAGGTATAAAAATATATGTTATACGCAAATGCGAGTATGTGCGTGTATTGGGTGTTTATTTCAAAATTAAAATGTTTCTGTGATATGAGATTTCTATTCACCCACTAGAGATATGAACATACACATACCACACTATATAATATTAATGATTGAGTTTAAGTTTCATTAAGGAGAAGGGGGGGGAGACTTTTGATTATTATTATTAGTAATAGTAACAAGTCAGAAGTCACATGACTTATATATAGCTTGCACTTATCATAAATAAAAAAAAAAAAAAAGCTTGTTTAGAGCTATTAGCACGCTCTTAACTTTACAGATTATTATTATTATTATTATTATTATTATTATTATTATTATTATTATTATTATTAGTGTTATTAGATGGAGTGGAGAGTGGTGTGTGGTGTGAAAGTCTGTGCTCATATACCCTATATTACATATATATAGACACAGGTATATAACAAGCCTGTGCTTCAGTTATTACATTATAGAGATGTCTGCCCATCCTTGCATATGTATTAAATGGATTATGTCCTGTACATGTGGGGTTCAGATTGACCTTAGGTCAACATGGGTGTGACAAGAATCTCGGCCTCAGGGTGGCCTTTGAGCATTCCATCATCAGATTTTCAATTGGATGGACGGTTGAAGAGTTGGAATGTGGAGTAGATTGAAGCCTGTCCATTAAACTATGAGGATTGTCTATCTTAATATATATCTGAGCACTTATACTATATATGTGTGTAAAGATGATAGTCTGGACCAACTGATGATTGCTGGTTTAGCATGAAATACGTATATTGGTGATTATTTATCTTTTCAGCATATATGTGTTTAAGTGTATCAGTGTTATTAGATGGAGTGGAGAGTGGTGTGTGGTGTGAAAGTCTGTGCTCATATACCCTATATTACATATATATAGACACAGGTATATAACAAGCCTGTGCTTCAGTTATTATTATTATTATTATTATTATTATATGAATGTAATTAATTTTATTATATAAATGTTTCTGTTTGTATATTGATGATTAACCAATAATACATTTTAATTTGTTTTCATTAAAAGAAGTTTATATATTTCTTAGAGTTAATAATTGTCTTGTGAAGTTAGTTTAGTCATCATCATCACTGATGGATGTCCATCATTAAAACATAGTTTAAATATAACAATATTTTGGTAAATAATTATACATTGATAGATATGCGTTGTGAGTTAGGCATAAAGCTGTGGAAGGAAGCATCATTATCATCATCATCATCACCTTATTAGTTAATAAATAGTCTAAATAAATATAATAAATGGCCATATATAAATAATGGTTCTCACTATGTTGTTTATTCTTTGTGAGACATCATAAAAGATAATGACTACCATCAAAGATCATCGAAGATCACTCAAGATTTAGTGAATTGCCATCAATAATCTATAGTATTAAATGTGAGCTAGTAAAAACTTATAATATTATTAAATATGAACTTGAAAGAGTTAAATGAGAATTTATTTGCTCAACTACAGAATAATAAGGATGTTTTGCCCTTAATACAAGTGCAAATGATATTGTTATGAAATGGAAAATCCTACACACCATTATAAATAATATACCAATTGAGGTTCAAACCAGGTATGATTATAAGCAGGTATCTAATGTAATTTTACCTAAGTTTGGATAACCTAGTGGCACCCAGATATACACACATATATATATATGAGAAAGCAATGAAAAGAGAGTAAAATGGTTAGTTGCAGAGTAGTTTGTTCTATTGGGGTATAAGACTGCTTACATGATTATTGGTAATAGATCTAAAACAATTGATCTGATGCTAATGACTGCCCCAATGAGAAGTAGTAAGGAAATAGATTTTGTCTAGATTAATTTCATATTCATTACAAATGCCACCCAAATCTGCAGGCTATTGAATAAGGGTATGGTAGTGCATAGTATATAGATTCTGTACATTCAGTTATAAATGGTCTATTTTATAATATATATATATTGTACCAGTCTGTTTGCCCATCTTACCCGTGTACACGCATTGGACATGAAAAGCATGTTATGCAACCGTGCAATGATTGTAGGTATTCAGTTAGACACCATCATTTATTATTTTCTAGAATTGCATCATAAAAGGAAATTATTCCAATCATACCTTTGAAAGATCCAGTTCACCAAGACCTTTACGCACCACCTCTGAGAAAATATTGCTCCCTCCCCAGAGGGATATGACTGCATAATTTAGATAAGGGGTAGTCCCTTTTTGACTTAATAAATTCAATAATATAGATGCTTTACTTAATAATCACTAGAAAAATGGGTGTTCTAACAAATTATTCTTGGTCCCGATAGAGATTAATCCCAGGCTAGCTCATCTACTCTTATCTTGGGAAAGTGGTTTGTTGCTTAGCTAATAAAAGAGGATAAATGATAAAATCTTAACTAATTACACAGCACAACATTGAAATTTTAATATTCTATTTCCACATTTATTTAGCCCTTAATTTTATAATATTACAAATAAATAATAACAGAAATATATAAATACGAAACACACTATAAAATTTTAATCAAAAACCCCAATTTAAAATCATTAAATATTTACCTAATGGGTGTAGGATGGTCTAAGTTTCATCTTTGCTTGCACACTCTATAGCATTTTATAAGATATATTCTATACATGATTGCAATATATATATACGATCCATGGTAGATACATGTTTCATTAAATAACCCTCTGTCTTTTTTTAAATTTAATAATGATTTATTATTTGGTGTTATTATTCAACCACAATTTATATTTGAATAAGAGAGTTCCTCAATCGATCCTGCCCATAGCGGATCATCCAAACAAGGAACTAATAGACTTATTTATTCCTTTATTTTTTTACTATTACTATTATCCTGCATGTAGCGGATGGAACAAATTTATACTAATTAGAATGAATTTGCAGGAGGTAATAACATATTGAATCCTGCATGTGGCAATTAAAAAGACAGAGTTATTTATAAATGAACGCATGCACTCCATAGCCTTTCAACTATCTGGGAAGGTAGATTTAATGACCTGTTTCTTTATATGATATATTCTTAAAGAAAAGAACAGTTATTGACTGTAAATTAATCCTGCCCATAGCGGATATTTATGTAACAAAATAAGACTAAAGTGGATGAACAGGCTAATGCCTACCACTTGTGTGTATCTAAATTTACGAGTAATCTACCTTCCTTAAATCATTAATCTAAAACAGGGGTCCCCAACCTTTTTCAACTTAAGAGCACATTCTATAATACCGGCCAGGTGTCGGGCACCATTTATTTTTTCAACCAGGTAATGGGCACCATTTATTTTTTCAATGTAAATTTATAGTTGGATATTGTTAATAATACACGTAATGTACAAAAAAATATTTATTTCAAAAATAAAATTTTAACATATAATTAACATTTATATTTTTACGCTGTAAAAGTATAGTATGCCCCACAATTTGATTACAATATAATACAATAATTTATAAGAAAATTTAAAAATTAAATTTATTTGTATCAGATAAATAATTTTTTATCATGTTCAGATAGTGGCGGACACACGAAAAATGGTCTGCAGGCACCATGGTGACCGCGAGCATAGGGTTGGGGACCCCTGATCTAAAACATTCATAATATACTAAAATTTATTTTCGTAATAAAATCTATTGAATCACGCATAGAATTAATAATAATAGAAGAAAAATCATTGGTCAAATACATATAAAATATTACATAAATTTTCACTCTCTGATAATAGTTATAACAATAAAAAGAAAAACAGATTATTCATAAAAATATTTACATCACACACAAAAAATAGTTATATTTTGAAATATAAGGGGTTTTACTTTCCATAGACTTCATTTTCTTCCGGGCTGAGGGCTTCTGAAGGAGATATATAAATCTTGAGCAGACAACTGAAGGGGTCTCTTCTATGGATGGTAGACATAATAGTTTGTAGGCAGCTACATTTTCAAATGGACAGAGAGTCACATATCTTGGTGGTTACATAGGTCTTGAGCAGTGCAAATGCACCGAAGCGGGTTCTCTATTCCATGTACGCTGGGGCAATACTATTCAGTCTTGATTTCATTCTTTCCATTTTTGTGCTGCACTTCGGATTTAAGTGGTTTTAACTGTGTCTTCTGGCTCTTTGGGCTGTGGTTAGATGTCTTTGATTCCTATTTTAAATGGATCCACATTAGGATTGTTTCTCGTTGAAATTATTATATTGATTCCTTAAATAACTTGCGATATCTTTTTATCGAATCTATTTCTGTCAGCTGCATAAAGAATCTATTTTTTTCAGCAACCTTTTTCTGGTCACATTCCTGATTCCTTTCTAGATCTCTATTTGAAGTTCTTTATTTCTTTGGATTAGACATGATTACAGCTTGCAATGACTTTGAATTTTTACTATCAATTATTCATTCTTTGAAAAGCAAAATTAAACATCTAAGTCGCTTCAGATGAAGTCAAAGAAGCAATCACTGCGTGACTGCTTGAATCAATACTGATTCGAAAAATAAGTCAATTTTTTTTAACTGCATGCATTGGACTCACTGCCTTCAACTCAACTGCCTTCAATATCTCTCACTGAATGAATGAATCAATTAATAATCCCCTCTATCACCTGATCAGCACATATATAAATCCCCCTCATTACAGGGTCCCCTCTACAAACTTGCTGTTTTCGATTTTTTAAATTAGTTTAATTAAAACTCTTTTTATCTTTTTAAATCTGTTTAAGAATTTTCTTTTAGACTATTAGTGATTCACATTCCTATCCCATGTTTTAATTAATTTTTAATCTGCAGCTGTCAAGCCGAATGACTATTCATATACTTTTACAATTTTCTCTAAAAATACTATAACAAAAAAGAGAAATCACTGGCTTGCCTGCAGTCATTAAAACCATAATTAACAAAGAAAACAAAAATTTTATAAAGATTACGTGTTGTAACAAGGTTAACATGATTTTAAAAATTTTATACATAAATTTACTTTCAACACGTAATCCAAAAATAAAAATATACATCGAAACTTGATAATTTAAAAATACAACATATTTAGTTGCTGGGTTGTTTACATTTAAATTTCCCAGTATAATTTTATATCCCTACCATATCAAAAATGACACATTTATTAAAACAAAAAAAATATGTATTTCACTTTAAATGTATATCTTTGTACATTTGTAATGTATCGTCATCATTTGTCTTTTTTTATTTAAATTATCTTACGTGTGCAAACGAAGAGAAAGTATACTTACACAGACTAACCTTTTATTATTTCTTTTATATATATATATATGTTTATTCAGGCTGCAACTATGCTTGCAGCTATCTTTGTGCTAGTCATTTAAGACTGACTGTCACAATACATATATATTTAATACATATAATTTTGCTTTAAAGTAAGTTGTAAACTAACTTTATTTTATTCTAATTGAAATCAAGCCTTCAATTGAAACAAAAAAAATTACATGCATTAGTTAAAATGTATTACAATTCTAAGACCTGCTTTTAAATTTATTATTAAAAAATGCTTAACAAAACTATATTGTAAAGTAATTTTTTAATATGTTCAATTTTACTTTAAAATAAGTTGTAAACTAACTTTATTCTATCTTAAAGCAGCAAGCTTTCAACTGAAACAAATAAAAATTCCATGCATTACTTAAACTATAATAAGTTTGATTTTAAATTTTTTTAATTCAAACCAAACAGATCTCTGTACTTCATCTTGTGCATTTTACTTAAACTATATCTTTTTTTCCATAGCATAAGCTTGTGGTTAAGACCTATAGAGGTGCCTACCTTCGCATTTTTCAGACGTATATTCTTGAGGTTACAGCCTTAGTAAATATTACTTAAACTATATCTGTGAAACAAAACAAAAGACATATTGAATTGAAACAAAAAAAAAATCCTGCACATTACTTAAAATGTATGAAGCTCAATTTTGAAACCAAAAAAAAATATCTATTCCACCTTCTCGCTTAAACTATATCTATGAAATAAACAAACATAAAAATGTAAGTTGAATAAAAGAATTTTAAAAAGACGTTGGTTTTTATTTTATGATAAATTTTAAAGTCTCAATATAGCCCTAATTATTTTTGAAAATGTTGACTTTCTGAAAATAGCAAGCAAAAAAAACCTTTTTTTTTTTTTTTTTATTAAAGAACTTGTAAAAAAAATAGAAATAGTTTAGGTAAAGGTAATCTTTCTTAATGTAAAAATAGTAAAAGAAACAGTTTCTATCTTTGAATTAGAAAAGATATATTATTATTTTAATACCATAAAACACTTAAAAAAACCAGGTTACCCATGCAAAAAATATTGCATCAGATAGATGAAAAAATGAGTTTGAGCAACAACAGATTTATACTGATTTAAGAATAAAAAAATGGGTGATGGAGCAGAATGATGGTATATACATTTACTATGAATTGAGAGTTCACTCTTTAGCACAATTGAAGTTTCTAATCCTGGTTTCTCTTCCTTCTATCTCTCTTTATATAATTTAACAACAAAAGTATGTTTGGTGCAATAAATTTTTTTAATAAATGCTAATAATTTAATCATTGGGTTAAAAATATTAAAAATCAAATCGGTTATGATTTGATATATATAAAGAGCCTGCTATATATATATATCTATATATATCAATATCATATCGGTATATGATTTGATATATATAAAGAGCCTGCTACCAGCTCTAAACAAACTTAATTTTTTTTATTTTTTATGATAAATGCTACAAGAGAAAATACATGAAGCTTTTATCTATGATGGTCCCCATCCCCAGACCGGTTTTGAGCTATGGCTCTCATCAATGAGGAGCTAGGACATAAGATTCAAAATATTAACTCAAGTCAAGCATTTATCTAATTCTTAAATATTAAAAAAAAGATCCAAATCTTCAGACACCTAAATGTCTTCAAACTCAGCTCTTTAACCAAAGAAACTATATGAGCCTGAACTAAATTCAGAGATCCCATCATAGATAAAAGCTTCATGTATTTTCTCTTGTAGCATTTATCATAAAAAAAAAAAATTAAGCTTGTTTAGAGCTAGTAGCAGGCTTTTTAGATATTACATATTGGTAATGCAAGCTATATAGGTCATGTGATATATGACTGATTTTTACTATATATATATCATAATGCATACTGCAATCTGAAATAGATAGAAAACATTCAAATCACCACATATGATGTTAAACTATTTCACCAACGCCCTCTATGAATAAATATAAATTTTGAATTTCAAACAGCTAAGCTTAAAAGGATGTATGGAAAAAACATTTTTAATAAATAAGACTTAATTTTTAAAAAACTAATTAAAATTTGCAACCATAATGTAATATTAGTTGTATAGGTGAAATAATAGTACATCATTTAAACTAGTTTTTAACTAAAATTCAACTCCCACTTTTGGTTAATATTCAAATTCTTAAATGATTAATAGTGAGACAATAAACTTATGTAAGTTTGAGATTTGAAATACGTATTTGAAATCAAAACAGTCATAATAAGTTATGTATGTTAATTTTTTGTTTCTATAAACTCATTTAGAAACTTGAGGTCTAACCAATAGCAGGAGCCAATTTTTGTTTAAAAAGTCACTTAGACAAAGTACTATTATTTCAGCATGGACATTTAGTTTTAATTGGTTGTTGTCTTGGAAACATCTTATTCTATGAATTGTAACTAGATTTTAAAACTAAAATCAACATTTATTAAAATGTTTAACCATCCATAATTCCATTAAAACATTAAATTAACATTTATATATATATATATTGTGCCCTTTTGTATGGGTCACCAGTTAATTTTTGTGCTAATCTATTAAAAATTTTAAATTTAAGATATATTTGAATATGTGATGTTAATTTTGCTTATGGTAATATTTCAAAAAGTTTAATTAAAGCAATCTATGAGTATTTGATATGTAAAATTGTGCTGATATTGAGAGAGACATTTTAAATGATGATGATTATAATATATGGTTGGAAAAATGGCCATAATTAATACTGCATTAATAGATTTAATAAATAAATATTTAAAGCTAAAGTATTTAAAAAGACAAGTTAAAATTAAATGCATATGTTTATTGTTGATAAAATAATGTTATAAAAGAATATAAATATTTTAATTATTATAAATACTTAAATAGAAGATTAATATTTGATTTTAATGATATCAAATAATTATTTTAAAATTTAGTATAATATCTTATTTATTTTAAAAAAATATTTATTTTAAAAAAATGCAATTGTTAGTTATTTTTAGATTATGAGAAGCGTTTCTTTTGTTGTAAAAAAACAGATGTTAGTTAAATACGCACACACATGCTTGGAAGATGTTTCGTAAAGTTGCAAAACTATTTTAAAATCATGTTATAAAATTTATAAATAATATGTGAACTATCGCGAGATAAAAATAAAGATAAATCAATGTAGAATATTAAATCTGATTTTTAAAAATATTGCTTTAAAAATATAACGTATAAAAAGACTTAGTGTATTTTAAATAATCTTATAAAAGTTAAAATTAAAATCAAGTCAGTAAGAATATTTTTAAAAATGTTTAATGGATTTAAATAAATGATAAAGGTCATTTATTTTAAAATTTAATAATGTAATAAATATTAAATGTTAAATAAGTCATTATTTATTTTTAAAATTTTATGTTGTTGGTAAATATGTAAATAAGCCAGCAAGTTGATTGTTTAAATGTACCAATCAAATGGGAAGTTTCTTCCGGTATAAAAGCTCAGGTCAATTGTTAGGAGAGGACTCTGTGATTGAATTTTTAAGTTAATTGTGTTATTTAAAAATAGCTAAGTAAATTTTTATAGACGCTTTTAAAATCATTTTTCAAAATTATAAGAGTGTCTTGTAAATAATTTATAAAAGTTTTAAATGATAAGTATGCAGTGTTAAGTTAATTTTTCCCTATCATTCGTCTCTATTTAAGCTCAATTTGCAAGCAAATAATCATGGAAACATCATATATAGTGAAAATATATCGGAAACTTTACCCTAGAAATATGACAAACGCTGGATTAGTTCGGAAAATTACGAGATGGAGAAAAGTAATATTTTGGACAGTATATAATTTTAAAAGCTAATTGCTATTGACTATTAGAAAAAGATATTTTAAAGAATAAAATACTTCTTTATAAAGAAAGTATTTTTGTAAAATATAAATTTAAATATATATCTTAAGGAAAGATATTAAAAATAAAAGTAGTTTTATAAATACTTGCCTTGTTAAGTCTTTATGTTTAAAAGACTGAATGTTGACAATTTTGAAAGGCAAATAAATTGAAAATATAATTAGCTAAAAGTCTTAATATAATAAAAATTATTATATTGAAATAATCTAAACGCTGGTTGTTTTAGATGAAGAAACTTATTCTTACCTGGATATTTTGTTAAGGAATGCGCAAGTAATACATGGACGTCCAAGTCAATTTTAAAATAATTAAATATAAATTTTTATAAACTATAGACTAAATTAAAATAATAACTTTTGAATAATATTCTTAAAAGAACTAAATCAAGATCCTATAAACTATTTTAATTTTATTTTATTTTCTTGTGGGGAACTTATTTTTAAAAAAGAACGTTTTCATTTTTCATAAACTTTTAAAGAAACACGTGATGTAATGGAACAGGAAATGGTGTTCTAGTGAATATGTGCCTAGGATTAAAGAACTGTATGGTGAAAAGAAGACATCGCTGGAGTTACGTAATATGAATTCTGTTTTATTTATCTAACATAAAATTTAAATATTATTAATCTATTAAAAATGAGATAGGTACATTTCTTTAAATAATAACTAAAAATAATATAATGATTAATTGCATAAGTTTATTTTATATTTAATACAACACATAATATTTTAAAGAATGATCGTGAGTATAAATGTGAATTATTTTATGAAGCTGTAATTCCGAAGAATATTGGAAGATGGACTGTACATTAAATCATTATTTATGGTAAAAATTGTATAATAATAATAATTTTGATGTATTAATATGTTTTTCTTTAGATCAACCAAAGGATATGTTATTGTTGAATGAATGTATAAATATTTTAAGAATACACACACATTATATTGGCAGTGACAGTTTTATTTAAATATGCATAATTTGAATTTATGATATAAATATGATACAACATTACATAAAAGCTTAGAAATAATTATATGATTCTTTCGTAAATAAATTTTGATATTTTTTTTTTACGTTATAGTATTAGAATTAGATTTATTATTTATAAGTAATTATTTGTTATTTGTAAATTAGGAAGAGATTTAAAAGTCTGTATTTTATTTTTTGTTTATTGGATAAATTACGTTAAGTTTTATGGAGAAGTTTATATTTGGATTGAAGGTTTACCAAGTATAGATGATGAAGTATAAATAGTTTGGATAATTAGTATTTTATTTAAAGTTGAAGATTGTTTTCCGGAAATTTTATATAAGTTTTAGAAAATATTTTGTAGATAGAAATTTATTAAGAAGGAGTAGTATAACACATAAAGTAAAGTAATAATTTTACATAGAAAAGAATCATAGAATTTATCTAATATAATACTTTATGAATTTGAAATTAATGAATGATTTAAATAATATTATTATTTTAACAATACATGTATGTAATGCATATTTGATAAAACATGTAGCATGAATTGCATTAAGTGAAATATAAAGTTATAATCAATTATTTGTTATTACATTACAAAGATACATTAATTTCTATATTATAATATTAAAGTAGTACTAATAGTAAAGTGAACACATACTATTACATTATGGAATGAATAACATTAATACTTAATTGATGTAGCAATTTAATTATTAAAGTTTTATTGTTTACATATGCTACATAAACAGTATTTACATAAATTTATTTGTAATAATTGAAGCTTACTGATATGTATTTAAAGTGTAAGTTCGAAAACATACTTCAATGTTATTAGTACAGCATTTTAAAAGAATGTAAATTATTTCTTAAGAGTATAAGTTAATAACAGTGTAAACATTTTGTATTATTATTTTCTTATATTTTTATTTTCTTTGTTTTCTAATTTTGAACTGTAAATATTGTAAATAGATTCTTAATTAAAGTTAATGTAAATAAATTTGTTTAATTTGTTTTAAAAGTGTGTCGAGTTCATTATTTTGCACCACAGCATTTGACAGCAGATAATTTGGATAAACATAATATTTGCACAATGTGAATTTATTAATATTATTTTAGAAATAAATACAATATTTTCTGATTATCATTTTATGAGAATTGATTGACATTAACATATCATATTGCAATGGTCATAGAGTAATTATAATGCATAATATAAGAGAACAATATTATTTATTGCCACATATTATTAAGTTATAAGATTTTGATCTATTCTAAAATTAAGATACTATATGAAAATAAAAGATATACATATTATTATTTATTTAATGATTGATGATATAACAGAAATAGATAAGATTAAGTTATACCCTAAGATTAGTATTGAGTATTATTATTATGAGAATAAGTTAGGTGTATTTAGGTTTGATATAAAATCCCTTATCATACTTATTTACATGAGTTATCATTACTTTAAGATAATTAGAAGAACCTGAGATTATTTAATTATATTCTTTTAAAATTAAAAATTAAGATTTATTTATTTATTATTATTAAAGATATTTTATTTTATTTTAAAAGCCATAAGAATGCTGTAGATGTAGTAGTAAGTTAATAAGGAGGTAATAGTATTCTTATGCCATTGAAACAATGTCTTGGAAGATATTGACTCAATGTAAATCTACTTATTGCTTTGTAACTTTACTTCACAGTCTCATGATTTTTGATAGATACTTATTTAGTAAATACATAATAAAGAAGTATATTGATTTTGATAATTGATAATAAATTTAATTAGAATGTGATAGTATAAAAGTATATTAAAGATAGATATGCAAATTTTAATTAAACATAATAATTCAATTGAGCTAGACGTATTTCAGACTATATTATATATCGAGAAGTAAGGGTACAATATATATATATATAAAGGACTTGAACTCAAACTTTCAAACTCCCTAAATCTATCTATTCCATCTTATACAACAGACACACATACCCATAAATGTGAAAAAGATAAATGATCTCCAATATACTTATTTTGTGCTGAATCAGCACTCATTATGGTCATGTGTATCTGCTGTATGAAATGGAGTGGATAATTGTAGGGAGCTGGAAAGTCTGAGTTCAAATCCTTTCTAATTACATTAACTTTATTGTAGACAATATACATGTATTTAAATATTATATACATATATTTATATATATTGTGTGTATATATTATCTGGAGATCTATCCTGTTCGTTCTTTCTACACCATTCTGCTTTGTAACGCTACCCAACTAATTTAAGACTTACACAGGATTCTATAAATTTCTATACAGTAAGTGTATTTAATTTATTTATTTAAATTAACTAGTACTGTGGAGCACACAAGTCAATTTAGTGACACATCCATAATCCTCATATGGTATTATTCCAAGCCAACTAAATAGATAGGCACATTCTTAACAAAATTTATATTTTTTAAATGAGGATCAAACTAATAATTATTAGTTATATTTCCTGATTCCGTTTCTGGTATTAATCTCTAAAAGAATAAGCAAAATTTGCCATTAATAAATAATTTTTATAAAGCCTGATTAATATGGACTTTACATACCACTTTCAGAAAAAGATTACTTTACAAAAATCATTATAGAGATATCCACTTACAATTCCCTACAGTATATCCTAACTCTCAGAGTGAGTGGAATTCAGTAGAAAAAAACCAGTAACGTAAAGTTAATAATTTATATTTACTGTGGAGTCAGGTGAGCAGAGAAATTGAACACCACTTTATTTAATGTTGAAGTAAATAAAACTCATAATCATAATTTAACACAAAACAACATATTAAAGAATACAATATGTAGATATAATATAAGTGGAAACCATTTCTTTTCTTTAAAGTATACAGAGATATATTGTTATATACACACATATTTTCATAAAAAAGTAATAAGTAATTAAAGACCATTGAATTTAAAATGGTTAAATATTTCAATATAATATATAATAAATAATATTTCATTTGTACACATACATATCTATATGTAAAGATTGACTTATCAATTGTATTTACAAAAAAAAAAGATTTGAAATAAAATTATATTATTCCACATGCATACATATATATGAATAAGTATATATTAATTCACAAATTGTATTGATATAAAAAAATAAATCAATGTCATATATTAAATAGGTTTAGAATATAATAAAATTAAATAAATAATAAACCTTTCCAACATGTATGGTTTTCTTTCCATTTTAAACATTTAATTTTTAAATGCAGAGATATATCTGGAACAAAGTTCTCCACAATATTAAAAAAAGTTAATCTGTTATAATACTTTTTATTTTTCTATTCTTCTTTAAAAAAATGACACTCAGTTCAAGGCTTTCAGCATATTATTTATGTGCAAACTATAAAACAGGTGATACAAGGATTCAGATTTACATATCTTTTTTCACCGTACTGTTTCTTATTAAGTGGATATTACTATTCCACAATTACATCTCTTGAAGATAAAGAAAAAGACCATCTACTAAATGAATATCTACTTCATCTTGTATTTTTTGATTAAATTATCAAACAGCCTTTGGTAATGCACACAATAATAATGTTTATTTACTGGAAGTGATTGATGGTACTCAGTAATGAAATGTGGTTGTGCAATTCTCACCAGAAATCCAACATCTTTCAGGATGGGGTTTCAACTAACTTTTATTCTTTCTGCCTAAAGTTTCTTCTCAGAAGTTCAGCTCCTGAGTGATAGCTTGCCTTTATCTCTCTTTGGCCCAAAACAATCCAAAAATTCCTGACATTAATTTTAAAACCCTATTTATAGCAACACCCATGAAAAGAAAATCCTATCAACTTGTTTTTTTCTTAACTATTTTTTTTAAATTAAATCCCCAAATAAATCTTTTAATTAATAAAATAAATTATTTAACCAAAACATACACACAAAATATATACTTTTTGGAAAAACTACAAAGAAAAAAATTGTATGAATGATGATAATTAAAAAAATTCTCTGATAAATTTACCTCATTTTAATTAATTTCACTTTTACAAGATAATAAAAAACTCAATTTTCTCCTATTTTTAACATTTAAACAGATAAAACAAAATACACCTGGGTCTCGTTTTACGCGGATTTATTTAATGCGATTTTGAAGTTATGCGATTCATGTTTCTTCAGAAGTCGAACTCCGATAATGCACTATTACTTTAAATAATAAATTTTGCGCACTTACGTCATATTGAAAGTAATAGCACATTATTGGAATTTGACTTTCATCTTAGTAATTTCAATATTTTCAGTGCTTTATAATAGTAAGATTTTATGCAATAATGAAATTAAAATCATGATTTCCACATTTTATGTATACCCACATTAAATTTTACAAGATTATAATGTAAATTTGTTCAAACATTGTGTGTGTTAATTTTGCATTTTAAATCACATTCTGTTTTTGCTTTTTTAAAAAGAACGTAATCAATTATTAATCATTTAGTGTCTGCAAGTTTATTTTTAAAAGGTGAGTAATAGCAGTGGGCACAATTAAAATTGAAAATTAAAAAATTAAAGACAAAAATAAGAATTTAATTTTTAGTTGTTAGATTAATTACTAATTACATTGTCACCAGAAAACCATTAACACAACATGAGAGTGACGTTGGCGCTAGTTGTATTTCCTCTTGTGAAGAATCTGATTTTTTACCAGTTTGCAAACGAACCTGTTTATCGGCAAATAGCGATAATAATTAAAACATGTATAAAAAATGTAAATTACTGTAAATTATGCATAAAAATATATTGTTTTGAATAAAATTAAATATTATAGTTAAAAAAAGTTTGTCTTGTATCAATTTTTTCAAATTTGAAATTTTTTATTAGTCATATTTTATTTCCTTATTTTTTTTTGCGCGAATTTTAAAGTAATTTTACATTGGTGCTTTGCTTTTATGCAATTTTTGAAAAATCACAGTCCATATCCCCCCTTTTTCAAGGTAAGTTACGTCTATTTTTGTGTGATTTCTTTTGCGCGTGTTTTCTGAGGAACCTATCTATCGCGTAAAACGAGACCCAGGTGTAATATATATATATTTACAATTAAAGGAAAATTCATCCAGTGTTTATTTTTTTATATTTATGAATAAAATATACATGCTGTATATGTGTAATATTATATATACAAACATATATTTTTATTTTCAATCTATGTTTAACTATTTAAGATTTTTATTTAAATCTTTAATGCATTTGTGTTTATAGGATTAGCTGATACAAACTTGTGATGGGGTTTAGCCATCATCATCCCTGTCACAATATATATATATATATAAATTTTAAATTATAATAATGGTAGAATTATAATATATAGTATATATATATATATATTAAACAGAAGTTGTAATGATTATCAACTGAAATAATGTAGATAAAAAATAGTAGACATCACATGATTTTTCAAGGACTGTGTAGATCTAAATTTATTTAAAAATATTTAATAATAAATATAATATTTCATTTTATGTTTCTCCAAATGTAAACTGATTGATTAATAATTCTAAAAATACTATTCTTAAAATGCAAGAAAAATAATATATTAAATTATATGTGTCTGCAAAAAGTTATACATTAGAAAATCAAGATATACTTTGGAAAAAAACTAAAAAATGTCAACTATTATATAATAATGTAAAAAATGCTAAGAATAAGCAGTCCAATACTGCCTTAGTTTACTTTGATCATGAAAAATATTGCAATTTTAGATGTACCTTTAGTCCAGATTACACAAGAAAGACATCATAAAAAGAGAAAAATTAATGAAGCAATCTTTATAAACCAATTTAAAGATTGTACAATAAATAGATAATCTGTTAATTCACAGTCCTTGGAAAATCACATGATATCTGCATTATTTCAGTTGATAATGAATATAATGTAATCAAAATTAGTTTTGTTTAACTAATATATTGTTATCAAATTGTTATAAATTCAAATTTACATATAGTATATTTTTAGCAGATAACTTGTTATTATATATATATGAAATTATCTATAAATCCAACATCATAATATATATATATATATATATATATATATATATGATATATATACCCATATATATATATATATATATATATATATGGGTACCTTACATACCATCACATGATCACCATCTCTTACACTAGCACATAATTGTTATTAAACAAGGAAAAACTGTCCATACAGTAGTGCCACCCTGCTATCTGGCATCCATTGATTACTCTGGTTGGCTCAGGGTGGCACTACTATATGGAGAGGTTTGCCTTGTTTAGTACCTTGCATAGCTGAGTGATGAAAAAAATTTCTGTTACTGAGATAGAAATTATTATAATTTTTATAGATTGAATCCAAACTATTGTTTTCCTGAAGGTTTGTGATGATGGTGTTCTAGTTGTATTTTTATATTGGATTATTTCCATCATTATGCATATTGAATGTATTTAGAAAAAATTAACTTTATTTAAATATTTCAAATACATTCAACTGTTAGTAAAAGCACATCAAACAGGTTAGTATATGCACATTGTTTTTGAGAGGCATTAGTCCCCCCCTTCTTCAGCTGTTGCTGGCTTGACCAGTGACAGTACTGGCATGGAATTAAAACCTGGACCCTTAGATTCTTGAGTATTGGATTTTAAGGTAATGCTCTAACCAACAGATCCATCCTGCCAAAGTTGGTTAGAACATTACCTTAAAATTCAATACTCAAGAATCTAAAGGTCCAGGTTCAAATCCCATGCTAGTACTGTCACATTAGGCCAGCAATACCTGAAGAAAAAGGGAGAATCATACTTCTTGAAACATTGTACATATACTAACCTGTTTGGTGTGCTATTACTAACAGTTGAATGTATTTGAAATATTTTAATAAAGTTACATTTTTCTAACGACATTCAATATGCATATTAGATGATGGAAATAGTCCAATATAAAAATGCATTCAAACTATGATTTAATATGATGGTGGATTTGTTACAAAATTTAAGAATATGTGAATTCTTGATGATGGTTCATATTTAATAGATTAGCTGGTACTAATATGATGTCTGGTATGCTACTTATTGCAGAAAAATTTCAATTTTTTTTTTTGCTATCTTCCAGAACAGGAATATTGAAAATTAATTTGCATCACATTATTGATTCATAAATAGTATCTATATAAATTTCAATTGAAGGAAACTGTAAAAAAAACAAAAAAACATAATGAAGAAGTTTATAAAAGAATTTAAAATAGGAAATATTTATGGCTAATAGATCAAAAGATGAAAAAAAATTAGTGAAATTGGATTAGATTGATCTAGAGATGATTAAAGATAGATAATAGATAATAAAGAATTTTAAATTTTTGGTATTAAAACACATCAGAAATACTAAAGGTATGACATATTTTCTATTAGTAGTAAAAGCTACATCATAATTAGAACCGGATTTATTTTTTTAGTCCTTAGGACACTCACTGACCAACTCCTCTATCATCCAAGTTAATAATAAGTAGATGCCAATATCTTTTATATGAGTAGGTAAAAGTTACATCATAATTAGAACGCAATTTTATTTTTATAGTCATTAGGACTCTCATTGATCAACTCCTTTAACATCCAACCTAAACATAGATAGATGTCAATTTGCATATCAGCATTGAATGATTATCTAACTGATATAAGGTCCGCCTATGTTATATCTACTATACCTATTTTTATGCGGAAAAAATCTCCAGATGATAGGCGAATCTACTAAAAACTATACCATATGGCTCTATAATGTAAATTATATTTAAAAAAACAAAAAAAAAAACAAAGATTATTTAGAAGTATTGAATTGACTTAAAATAGTTATTTGATCATAAAAAATATTTTTTTAAAAAAAGTATTAGCTATTCTTACAAAATAAGATAGATTTACCAAAACTGTTTTATTCAATAATAAAGACTGTCTCTCACAAAAAAAAGAAGATTGGCTTTTTAATGCATTTAAAAGACTGTAGACTTACGGCCAGCTGAGACACTTAAAAATAACTTTTTTTTTTCGCTTTAAATTTTTTTCTTTTTGTTAAACAACTTGATGTCAAAGTCTATTAAGAAATTAAGAAATGTTACTTTTTACTTTTAAATAAAAAGTTACCTGTAATTAAGGTATGTTTAAAATTGCTGCTTTAATTTGTTTTTTAACTTAAATTATTTAAAAAGTATCGATACGTACTTTTCTTACTAATTTTATCATATGATAATTTTATTAACATATGATACCTTACCAACTGATCTGCGTTCTCAAGTGGTTTACAGGATTAAATATCAGTAAACCACTTGCCCCTCCATTTACTACAGGAAATCTCGGGCAAACTTGTCTACACGTATAACCTAACGCATATACCTATATAATAAAGTTAGAACAAATACTGATACACACTCAATATTTTTTGAACATTTTCTACAACTGGGCATCCCTTTGTTCCTTCATCTGTTAACATCGTATGCACTAAACGCAGTGACTTTAAACAAAAAAGTAAAGAGGCATAGCATATATAAAGTAACTCTATCAACAAAAATAATCGTGTGTGCCCCTCTTAAAAAGATGGCCTATTCTCCCTAATTAATTTTCATATTTAAATTTTATGCAAATTAACAATAACAGCGTATATATATACACACACACGCCCTCCCACTTTCCAATTTAGGCTATGTCTATGACTTGTAATATCCAAAAGTCGGTTAAGCACATACTGTTTTTTAAAAAAAAACAACGGACTTTATTTATGATTATAATAATGTTTGTATTTATGTAATATGCATATTTTATTACGACATATTTAGTCTATTGGATTTTACCTGATAGATTATAAAAATTGACTGATAATTGTACTTATTTTTTAATATATCATAGATTTGTTTTTATTTTCTTCATGATGGATTTTTAAATCTTCCCAGAGCCATAAATATTATTCTACCAATAGTGCTAAAACTGAAAAAATCTCAATATAAAAAAACATTCGCAGTCAAAATCTTTTAAATTATTTAAAATTTCAAAAGTAATTAACAATTAAAGTAAATCAAATAATTATCTATGAATAAGAAATATCTCAAAATGATAACTGGGTATTTTTTTTAACAATGAAGTTACTGCATTGCAGACGGTGTACAGATTAATTGGGGGGAGGGGACGATCGGTGATTAAACTTGATGAATTTTTTGATCTTGTTAAAATTATAAATAAAGATGTTTTCAAAATATGAGTGGAAGGAGAAGAGTGGTGATGAAGATAAGTATGGCCTTTAGCCAAAAACTCTGTTAATATTAAAACTACTTAAATGCACTAAACACTATTCTATGAGTTGAATTCTATTCCATATGCTAATCATTTCATTTATAAAATAGTTAAGATTTTACTTCATTAGCGCTTAAATAAATTAATATATATATGTGCTCTGCGCACAGGTAATGAAGCTATTAATAAATTGTTAAAATTTTTTACTGCCAAGCGCTTTCGGGACAGTCTACAGTCCCATATTCATGGCGAGTTATTCTGTTAATAACTGTAAAACTATGTAAATTTTATGCAAATTTATGTGCAGATGTTACGTGGACCATTTACGAGATAGGGAATAGCAGGCCCAAAGTTAGGGAAGCTTACTTCATTGCGGCTGACCCATCGGCAATCAACAGAAGAGAGGCCTGCTATTCCCTATCTCGTAAATGGTCCATGTAGCATCTGCACATAAATTTGCATAAAATTTACATAGTTTTACAGTTATTAACAGAATAACTCGCCATGAATATGGGACTGTAGACTGTCCCGAAAGCGCTTGGCAGTAAAATTTTTTGACAATTTATTAATGGCTTTATTACCTGTGCGCAGAGCACATATATATTTTAATTCATTTATAAAATAAATTCCCAATACATTTTCTATATTAAATAATTGTTAAAGAATAATATTTGGTAAAATTAAATTTAAAAATATTATTTTTTTGTCTTGTGCATTTAGTGACCACAAATATTTATTAGATATTGATAGCTTTCTTCTATGAAAGATTTTTATGCCTCTGGGAAAGTGAACTTAGGTGGGCCCATAAAATATAATTTCTACTGGCAGAAGGCTTTATTACTGTAAACCTTTTGGTTGAAAGTTTCCAGCCTATTAAAGATTTTGTCATCGAACAACCAGAATATATATCTCTAAAAATTCAATTCTGGGTGTGAAGATTGATATTACATATTTTCTAAAGCTTTGAAAGATATCATATATACTTGAACTCAGAACAATGTATGTTAAAAGAAATTTTAAATTAACAATGCAAACAGTTTTGAATCTATTAAAACATCACAGGATCACCATTTCCTATCATTTAGGGTTCATAGCTTTATAGTTAACTAAACAGGTAATGGTGGCTGCTGAAGGATTGCATTAAATCCCAAGATCCAAGGGCATTACTCTCAGATTCAAAACTTCTTCCTGATGAAAGCTACAAGATAAAAACTAGTCTTGGGGATATTGGATGAATAGGCACTAACTAAATAGAGATTTTATGCATGAACATTCTAGTATCCATTGATTACCATGGCTTGCACTAGATATCTGGAGAGTTTATTAGTTTTAAGTATAAACCACTAAACATCACATGATCACCTTCTCTATACTAGCACATAATTGTTGTAAACAAAAGCAAAACTCTCCATACAGTAGTGCCACCCTGTGCCAAACAGAGTAATCAATGGATGCCAGAAGGCTTGTGCATAAAATTCCTATCTAGTGCCTACTCATCCAATATCCTAATAGGATAGTGGTGGCTATGGTTGTTTAAGATAGTGGTGGCTATGGTTGTTTAAGAGCCAAAGACACCAAAATGTATGGGAGCTGAATTGAGTTCAGACCCATATGACTATATAAGCTATTGAACTTAGATTGAAGATATTAACAATGTTTTCAATTTCATTCTCATAGTTTTGTAGTAAAGTAGAGTTAAAAGGTGGCTGCTGGAGGGTTGCATTAGATCCTAAGATCTAGGTGCAGTGCACTCAGATCCAAGGCTCCTCACTGATGATGGCCACAAGCCAGAAACTAGTCTGGGAATATTGGATGAGTAGGCACTAGATAGGGATTTTATGCACAAGCCTTCTGATATTCATTGATTACTCTGTTTGGCACAGGGTGGCACTACTGTATGGAGAGTTTTGCCTTAGTTTTAAGTATACATTATCATCAGTTTTAAAAAATTAAGTTAATGAGTTTTTTTATTGTATTCATGGATTATATTATCTATGCATTTCAAATTTTGGATGTAGGCTATATTGAGTGTTTGAAAGACTATATGCTTCTAAATTCCTACAATTCAAGACTTAAATTGGTTATGTCCTACTTAAAAACACTTCATGGCTATTAGTATTTAAAAATAAATTTTCATATAGCTGTGATAAATTCTATTAGTAAAAGCAAAGCAAAAGACTTGATCTATACAATAAAATGGATGAGATCAACATTTTTCTAAATTCACAGGCATTTACAATTTCTAAGAGAAAAAAAAAAAACTTGATATGGACGTACCTTTTCCTTAAGCAGTTTTTTAGATGAAAGTTTTTAAAGCATTCAATCTAATTTGAGTTAGGGGTATTGAAAGATGGTGTTATAGCCAATGATAATAACTGTCATTCATCAGAGAAGAAATATTAAACAAAGGGCTTAAAGATCATGAAATAATTTGTGTTTATGGATAAAACATTGTAATTTTGTTTGAACTTTAATTTATGAGAACTTTATTTTTGGAATAAAATCCACAATTCTTTTAAATTTTGTCATCAACATTCTTTTAATGTCATAGATGTGATAAAAATAATATTTAACTGCAGTATCAATGTAATTTTTTTGCAAAAAAACCATCTAAACCAAAATGTAATTACAGTTTTGAATACTAAATCCTATAGATTTATTCTATTGATAGATAAAACATATATCAAGGCTTATTATTGTAATTTACTATTTTCCTGTAAGCATTTAGTTATCACGAGAGTTATTATATGTTTAGAAAACAATGGAAAAGATATTGCTGGAATTCTAAAATATATATTTTAACCAAGTGTTAATCCAAAGCTCATTATTATTCTAAAAATACACTTCACATTCATTTCATATTTTATGACAATGCTGCTTACTAATTTAATAATATTTCATCAATTTCCTAATGGGTCCATCACTTCTCCTTATTTCTAAACCTCATTAAAAATTGTATAAGTTGTTGATTTTTTGACCATAACTTGATTAATCTCAAACTTAACTCATTCTATTTCTTCTCCAAGAACTATGAAGAAGTTAACAAAAAATGCAATATTAAATATATGAATAGATGATGTCTCTAGATGCTCAGTTATTGACTTTTGCACAAGATTATCAGAATCTCACCCAATTCAAGAATCTGTACCTTTTTAAGGGAGATAAATCATTCAAAAAAAATCTTTTTGCCTAACACTTTTTGAAGAATGACATTCTATGCAAGTCAGAAAAAACATTTAATAAATATAGTGAATAAAACAATATGACATACTACTAAACATCACATGATCACCATCTCTTATGCTAGCACATAACTGTTATTAAACAGGCAAAACTCTCCATACAGTAGTGCCACCCTGTGCCAACCAGAGTAATCAATGGATGCCAGAAGACTTGTCTGGGGATAATGGATAAGTAGGCACTAGATGGGGACTTTATGCACATGCCTTCTGCCATCCATTGATTACTCTGTTGGCACAGGGTGGCACTACTTTATGGAGAGTTTTGCCTGTTTAATATGACATACTATTCAAATCAATTCAAGAAGACACCCAAAATAAAAGATTGAGTTTATTTAACCATCTTTATAAAGCAATAACCTTCTATGTTACATTCTTATATTCAAGGTATCTCCATCTTAGTGAATAAAGAAGATTGCATCAATTTAGGACAGCATATTCACCAATTTCTTACATGATTCTTTAATGTAAAGTTTAATGGCTGGCATTTTATATTCATTTTGAAAATAATTAGAGCATTTATTAAATATTATCAATTTTTTGTATACTAATATGATATGTAATGCAAATTAAATTATTCACATTAAAATCTTTATAAGAACATTTTTGAATAAATTTTACCTGATCCTAAATTCCAAAATTTCTCCAATTAATTTTGCTCTACCTTATTATTGCATGCATTAAGATAATATGATCTTTAGCAACTTATTAAGAAATATGAGAAGGGCAGACATCAATATTTTTTCAAAGAATCCTTTTGTACAATATCAATTAATATTTACTAGCATATTTAATTACTCATTTTTTGTGGCAATCTTAACTATACACTTACAGTAATGATCAATATAAAAATAAATACATGATCATTAAAAATTTCCTTCCAATATGATTGTTTTTATACTTTATATTATTTTGATTTTAGATTATGCTCTCTTTCTTGGAATAAAATATTTATGTACTTATTATATAGATGATATATTAATCATAACTACAGATATATCTAACCCATAGATATGTGAGTCTCAACCAAATACATTTTTACAACTCAGCAGTTCTAAATGCAGGATATAAGATATCAATATGCCACTGAAATATATCTAATTATTTTATTTACAAATATATTTAACAAGCAGGAAATTAATAAGATTTAACTCATTAAATACATAAATGCCCACATGAGAATAAAAATAAGTATCGTTATTCATAATAGCATTCTTATTTCTTACATTCTATAGTGTAATATTATTGACAATTCCATCATGGATGTCCTCACTATTAGAACAGGCAAAACTCTCTATATGTATTACCATTCAGTGCAAGCCAGAGTAATCAATGGATGCCAGCAGGCTTGTGCATAAAATCCACATCTAGTGCCTACTCATCCAATATCCCCAGCCAGAGTAATCAGTGGATGCCAGAAGGCTTGTGCATAAAATCTGAGGATATTGGATGAGTAGGCACTAGATGAGGATTTTATGCACAAGCCTTCTGGTACACATTGATTACTCTGGCTTGCACTGTGTGGCAATACGTATAGAGAGTTTTGCCTGTTTTAATAAGAGTTATAAGCAAGCATAAGAAATGGTGATCATGTGATGTTTATGTCCTCATTATCAATACTATCTGCCATCATTCATAATTTTGTATCAATTTCATCAATATATTAATGCAAAAATCTTTTCCACACTTAGTTGTATGTTTTCATCTTTCATAAAATGAGAAGAGCATCCGCTCACAGTTGGAAACTGCAAGGAGAAAGATCTATCTTTGCAATACACACCCAAGTTCAAGATTAGATGTATCTGTACTATGGAAAATCTCAAAGGCAATTAAAAGTATTTTTTTAATTGCTCCTTTATAAGTATTGGCATTTAATTTATTTATTTCCTTTCTAATAGAGTTAATTTCTTTCTTGATTTGTTGGCTGGACTATTAACGAAAGTTTTAGTACTTATAGATCAGATAAATACATTTTCATCACATGTCTGCTATTTGCTTACAGAATTTGATGATCTGATATAAATGTTTTAGTCATATTTTAGATTTCTGCATTTGCTGTGAATGACAAAAAGAAAAAAAAGGAAGGAATAAATCCTGTTTTGATTCCTCTCTATTTCGTGTAAATATGTGGATGCTCCCTAATTTTTTACTTGTAAACTTATTCTTCTTTATCAATTTTTACAATTATTAATGGATTTATAATTTAGAGCTTCTTTACACGCCATTGTAAAATGAATATTGTGCTGAGACTTTTTTTTTTTAGTTTTTGAGCAATCATATAATTTGTACTCTCATGTTTAAAGCATGATATCAAAAGTAAGGGACAAACAAGATATAAGGAATGGCTCTTTTTAGCAACTGCTATCCCCATTAACATATTTTGAAATAGGTTGATATGAGTTTAAATAATTTGCAATCATTAATTATCAATTATTAATGATATGATGAAAGAATATGAACAACTATGAGATAATATTTGACTTTGAATTTAATAAGTTAATAAGTGCAATAGGAAATCAGAAATTATACTGATTTGACTCAAATTAATAGATAAATCATGTGTTTTTGTTTTTTTAAAAAAATTAACAAATTTTTCCATTGTAAAGTATTTTCATTAGAAGGTCTAACAAGTATATTATTTGCGTAGATAAGTCTGTATTTTTTGAAAAACATGAGCTTATGGATTTTGTGAGTATTTTAAAATTAACCTCTATCATTATTTTCTGTATATTGACATAAAATGCATTATTATGATAAATAGAGGGATTTGAATTTAGGATTTTCAGTTTGCATTTATCATCCACTCCATCTCAAACAACCAATACTGAAGCTGGAAATATAGTACCTATTTCTGCTTCACCTAGTGCCAATGTCATAGGGTAGGATTCATCCTTGTCATGACATATGCATCTTGTGCATGATTGGACTCAAGGTACTTTTGCTTGGATTATTGGTCTTGTTGACTGGCAAAATACATATGAACATACACATGTGAAAAAGATAAATGATCACCAAAATAAATATTTTGTGTAGAAAAACCAATGATGGAATGCTCAAAGCCCCTGTAGATTTGATGCTGTATATTAATCTAACCCTTCATTATCACACCATTATCGATTTATATTAATAGGAGAGGAATGTTTACATGGGTATAATTACAGTATCAAACCCATCAACAGCTTTGAGCATTCCATCAATGATTTTTCAATGAAATAGATGGTTGAATTGTTAAAAGAGTGAAAAAATTGAAACCTGTCCATTAAACTTTAAGGAATTGCTATCTTAATATAAGACAAGCAGTGATTGTATGTTTGTGTGGGAGAATATAATCTGGTACAACTAATGAGTGCTGGTTCTGTATGAAATATGTATATTGAGGATCATTTATCTTTTATACATGTGAGTGGTCATGTGTATCGGTTATTTGAGATGGAGGATAAATATAGATTGAAAATCCTAAGTTCAAATTCCTCTATAAACATTCAGTATACTAAATGAATAGGTTAATTACATATTCCTATTATTAAATTAATTAGAACTGTCTAGAATTAACCAACTATTTATAAATGAATTGCAACAAATGTAATGTAAATAATCATTAGATATAGACTATACTTGTGTTATATGTAAATAATGTTAAATATAAGGCTATTTCCTTGTTTAATAAGGATGTATTTAGCAACCTCTCATAAAAAAACAATGAAGGAAAATACAATTCTAAGTAATAAGTATTAGAAAATTTTCATCCTTATTTTAGCTTTTAGCTAAGAATACCTACATAAACATTTACTATTAAATATTTGATGTTTTTTTTTTGAAAAACAAAATTTTAAACTTTGAATTTTTTTTTTTTAGTATTTTACTTGCTTTGGACTCTGATCATGTATATGGCAAACATACTACTTCCCCACAAGAACTTTTTATTTATGTTCATATTAAAATAAAGTCAGAAGATTATAAATAAAAAAAAACCCTTTAGATTTTATCAATTATCATAATTAAAAAGTTGGTTAAAAAGAATTTTAAATATTTGAAAAGATTGCTAGTTAATAGAAATTGTCACAAATGAAATAAAGTACACCTGGGTCTCTTTTTACGTGGACTTATTTAACACAATTTTGAAGTTACGCGATTCATGTTTCACCGGAAGTCGAACTTCGATATTGTGCTATTACTTTAAATAATAAATTTCGCGCACTTATGTTATATTGAAAGTAATAGTACATTATTGGAATTCGACTTTCAACTTAGTAATTTCAATATTTTCAGTGCTTTATAATAGTAAGATTTTATGAACACATTTTATGTATACACACATTAAATTTTACAAGATTATAATGTAAATTTGTTCAAACATTGTGCATGTTAATTTTGCATTTTAAATCACATTGTTTTTGCTTTTTAAAAAACAATGTAATCATTTAGTGTCCACAAGTTTATTTTTAAAAGGTGAGTAATAGCAGTGGGCACAATTAAAATTGAAAATTAAAGACAAAAATAAGAATTTAATTTTTAGTTGTTAGATTAATTACTAATTACGTTGTCACCAGAAAACCATTAATTAACACAACATGAGAGTGACATTGGTGCTAGTTCATCTTGCGAAGAATCTGATTTTTTTATCAATTTGCAAACGAACCTGTTTACTGGCAAATAGCAATAATAATTAAAACATGTATAAAAAAATATAAATTACTGTAAATTATGCATAAAAATATATTGTTTTGAATAAAATTAAATATTATAGTTAAAAAAAGTTTGTCTTGTATCAATTTTTTTCAAATTTGAAATTTTTTATTAGTCATATTTTATTTCCTTATTTTATTTTTGCACGAATTTTAAAGTAAATTTTACGTTGGTGCTTTGCTTTTACGCGAGTTTTGAAAAATCACAGTCCATATCCCTTCTTTTTCAAGGTAAGTTACGTCTATTTTTGCACGATTTTGTTTCTGCATGTTTTCTGAGGAACCTATCTATCACATAAAACGAGACCCAGGTATATTGTAAAAAGCATTGGCTAAAATATAACTTTTATGTTAAATACATAAATATTTTTTAAAATAAATTTACGTCATAAATATAATTCTGATGTCTTTATTGGTCCCTTCCATTAATGTGTGTAAAATGGTTAGAATAGAAGTGGGAAATAAAATGCTTGCAGGCAAAATGATAATAATTAAATATTATTTAACAAATATCCAAAAGCAAGTCATGGAAATAGTCCAATATAAAAATGATTCAAACTATGACAGAGATACAGCTAATAAAAGAAAGTATAGTTTTAAACATATGGAAAAATTTGTATAATTATTTATTTTTAATACTTTGGATATTTGCAAGAGATATTTTTCAAAGAACTGACATGCTTATGCATTATATTTTAAAAATCTTAAAGTCTTTATTTGGATGATAAATAATTATCTGAAAACTTAAAAAAATGAGTATTTCTTAAAAAAATTGGGAAATGAATTTAAATATTGAACCTATAAAGAAAAGTATTTCGTTTATGCTTGTATTAGTAACTGCATATTTTTTTTAAAAAGTTGCCATGAATCTTTTAAATATTCACTTAATAGGTTATTACAAGTCTTTTTTGGAAAAAATGATTAAAAATAAAAAAAACCCTGACATTATTACAGATATAATTTTATGACAAAGTATTGATAAAAAATACCATAAATCATTTAATATTATAAAAACTGTTTTTAAAAATTATTCGTCAGAAAAATAAAATAAAATGGGTAATTAAAAGTGTACTATACTGACTGAAAAAAATAAATTCATGAAATATTTAAATATAACTTTATAAGTGACTGTATACATGCATTACCATAAAGTAATGTTTTTTTTTTTGAATGAAATATAAAAATACGTATTTTCAGTAAACATACACATGGAGTTATAAGAGCCAAGAATGATGCATCTAAAGCCAATAGGATCCAAGTGAATGGGAAAACTCTGGAGACTATTTATAAAAACCATTTCCCAGTGATATCACATTAAATAGCTGTCATCCTGAGGAAGCTACAGATAGGACTTTATTTTTATAGACTTTCAGAACAGGATGAATAGCTAATTTTTAAATATTTTTGGATTTAAAAGTCGACATCATTTATTTTTTTTACTTGTGAACAACCACATTCTGGGAGAAAAAAAAAGAGCTCTGTTTTTTAAAACTTTTGGATGGTAGTGAAGCTTAGCAATAATGTGCCAGGGGAACTTTATGAAAATATTAGAAGAAAAAAACTTTTTTAAAATTGAACTTTATGGAGAGAAGAAATTGTTGGAGTTTAGTAACTATAGTTTTTATTATCATTTTACATACTAATTGTAGTATTAAGTTTTTTAATGTTAGAGTAGGAAAAGTTACACTTTAAATATTTTTATTTAATCTAACAAAATTAATATTTTAAAAAATATTTTAATATTTTGTAAACTTTTTTCATAAACATTTAGTTTTATGCTGGATAACTGTTATTATTAATTAATATGTTTTCTTATATTAAATATTGGACCAGAAAACATCTATAGTAGTGACTAACAAGTGTAGGGGTCACTAGGTAAATCTTATGAAAATTATTAATTTTATATGTTGTATATTTTATTGTTATTTTCTAGAATTGCTTGGAATATTTTTATAATATTGCTTTGTCATATGAATGTATGAACATGTGCATGTGTGCATTAATTACACATAAAACTTGATTATTCTATAGTATAAGCCATGATTTTAGGAAGATATGCATACATTTTCTATTATATTACCGATAATATAATTTATTAATACTCATAATTTTTATATGATTCTTTAATAGATGAACCTTACTTTTGGAAATATTTTGAATATTGATTTTAATATCTTAAAACAAAATCATTTGTATTTTTTATTGCTAAGTTTTTTAAAAAACAGTGAATAAAACCTTTTCTTGTAGTAGTTTTAGATTGTTAAAGTCATATGTGAATTTTGTTTGTTATTTGGAGTAATGCTAGTAATTTTTGCGATGTAGGTTGTTAAATCCATGGTGACGTTTTAATCGGTAGTGACTTTGGGATTATGTAAAGAAACCTTTGGGTGCTTATATGTAGGATTTATGGAGAAAATAGGAAAGTAACCTATATTGTTATCTTAGTAGTTTATGCAAGTTCAGATAACATAGCCCTGTATGTTGTATATATTTTCTGTGGGCAATGTTTTTTTTTTTTGATATTTTGTATTTTAAAATATTCGAGTGAGTGCTGAATAAATAGCCTAGACATTATTATTATATTTGAGGGTATTAGACAAAAAAGTCATGCCTCTTAGTTTACACTGTTTCCATGTAGATTATCCATTATATATTATATTATTGAGTCTTTACTCTAGTTATTTCTTCATGCCTATGCATCGTGTCACTATCTTAAATTTCAACAATTATTGCATCATATAGCATTATATTTTATGAAAGAAAATAATGAATAATTTTGAATTGTAGTATTGTTATTTTGAAAGGAGATGAGATAGGTTTTTTTTTGTTTAGGTTAAGGTCAAATACAAATGAAATTAAATGTAAATGCTAATAGTGAATAATAAAAAATCATGGATATTTTTCATATTTTTATTAAACTATTTTTTTTAAAAAACGTAAAAGAGATGATAATTTTCCACGAGATTTTTGAATAATTTTAATATTTTGATTTTACGTGTTAATGCATATTTTAAAAAAAATAAAACATCCAAAATGAACAACACAAAATAGAGTGAATGCTTGTATTTTATGAATGTGATTTTATATTTTAAACAACATGAAACACACATATAAGGAATTTTATTTAGAGAGTAATACCAAGTGAAATATTTAGAAGAATACGAATATTATTATTATTAAAGTCAATTTTATGTATCGAATGAACCAACAAAAAATATTTAAAATAACACTAGCACTATTATATTAAATAAGTTTAATTGATTTGTTGTAAAAATATTTGAACATATTTTAAAGATGAGTATTATTTAAGAATTTTATATTTTATATATTTTTCGTGTACACTTACGAAAATCCTATTGTCTAGCTATGTTTATTTAATAGATATTTTATTAAACTATAAGAGTAGTCTTAAATTTGTATTATATTTTAAATAAATGTGCCATAAATAGTACATAAGTTGGTGTAAAGGCTTATCTACTTATTGATTTATTATATTTTTATGATGTGGAAAGATGTAACCCAATTTATCTAAATTAGCTTTATATTTGTTAGGTTTTATTAAAGACATAGTAAATAGTGTACTAAATGTTAAAAAGACTAAAGTAATGTTTAATAGATTTGCTCAAAATATGAAAATAAAGATTGATTATGATGAATTAGAAAAAGTTAACAGTTACAAATATCTTGGTCAGATTATTAATACAGATGAAAACATAATGGAAGAAATTAATCATAGAATTAAACTTGGTTGGAGTGCTTTTGGTAGAAATAACTTGATTCTAAAAGGAAATATGCCTATGTGTTTGAAAAGGAAGGTTTTTAACAAATGTGTTTTACCAGTTCTTACTTATGGATCTGAGACTTGGACACTTAATAGAAGAGCAATACAGAGACTTCAGACCACTCAAAGAAGTATGGAGAGATGCATGTTGGGAGTAACAAGAAGAGATCGAAAACGCAATGTATGGGTAAGAGAACAAACAGGTGTTACTGACCTCATTGAAAAATTAAAAGATTGAAGTGGAGTTGGGCTGGACATATTGCTAGAAGAGATGATAATAGATGGACAATTGAAATTTTAAACTGGATTCCAAGAGATTGTAAAAGACCCAGAAAGAGACTACATGTGAGATGGATGGATGAAATAAGAAAGTGTGCAGGGATGATGTGGAGAAGAGAAGCTAAAGATTGGAAAAGATGGATTAAACTTGGAGAGACCTTCATCCTGCAGTGGACTGATAATGGTTGATGATGATGATGATGAAATAGTGTATATAGTTTTGTTAAATGTATAGGATAATAAAATTTGTTAAACTTGTTTTTATAAAACTTTGAGTTATGTTGATTTATTCACCATCACAAATACATGATTGACAGATACCAAGATAAACATAATATTTACACACTACAGATATAATCATTTACTTAATAAAGCACACTGATTCAGAATATAATATACTTGAGAAATTTTCTTTTGCATTAATATTATTATTATGGTCATAATTAATTGCACAATTCATTGCATAAAATTTTAACATTGTTTATTGCCACATATTTTCAGTTTTTATCAGATTATGCCACATATTCTATTTAAAATGCCACATGAGAAATAAAAGAATTGTATACTTATTATTACTATTACTATTGCTAGTCATCATAATATTGAACAGTGGATAAGATTAATAATTATTTATCAAAGATTATTATTATTCTTGTTATTACTTACTATTAGTTAGGTGTAGTTGAGGATGATACAAAATCCCTTATCATACTTGACTACAGGAAATTCTAAATTGATTAGTTATTTTAAAAAACCTGAGATAATTATAAGTATATTGTTTTAATAAAGAGATTAGAATTTATTTAGTAACATTATACTAAATTGATTGTTATTATTTTAAAGTCTTAAGAATGCTATTAATTTATTATTATTTAAGATAATAGGGGGGAATAGTGTTCTTATGCCATTGAGATTGTATCCTGTGTGATATTGGCTCAATGTAATTCTTTACTGCTTGTCCTTCACTTTATTGTCTCATGATTTATTAATATTTTATTTATTTAATTTTTCATAAACCGAACCATTTATTATTTATTAATCAGTTAGAGCTAGTTAAATAGTAGATATTATCACAGGATATCTTTATTATTGATTATATGTATTTTAGCCGAGCCATAGTCATTTTATCTGAGCTAGTTGAATTTTCCTATTATTATATCAACTCGATGGTGAGGGTACAATATATATATATATATTTCCCTAAAATTGACCACAACCAAATTATAATTTGATGCTAATATTAATTAGAAATAATGATATTTTTAAATATTGGATTGCCATAGTTACCTAGTTAACATTTATACTTCAATACTTCCATTATCCATAAATCCAGTCAAATGAAATTAAGTAAGATCAATATATTTTCTTTTTTATATACTGTAAAATACATCTGCATAGGTACAATATTCTTGAATAATACAGGTCATAACATATTATTTGACAATGCAGAGGTTATTTTTTTTGAAAAAAGTAAATTGAATAAAGAGTAAAAAAAACTTTGATGGTAAAACTTTTTGAATCTGAGGCCATCAGTCTCATGAAGACATTGATGTTAAAGGAAGTTGTTTTTTGAAGTGAATGATGGGATGGCTATTATATATATGTTGTATGTTTTTGTTGAACTTCACTTGAAAAAGTATGTTTGTTAATGGATGAAACACCATGGTTGTGCAAGGATTTTGGTAACATTTTGTCTTTTTTTTCTTCTCATATGTCATAGCATCAGCCGGGATGCAAACCCTCAACCGTCTGCAACCAACTACTTGCTTGAAAGGCGGCTGCGATGACCTCTCGGCTAACAACGTCTTTTGGTTATTATTGTAATTAACACTGGCAAAACTTTCCATGCAGTATTACTACTCAGTGCAAGCCAGAGTAATCAAATAAATAAGCAAGCATAAAAAATGGTGATCATGTGATGCTTATTTGCCAGTATCATAATGTTATATGAATTTATATTTTAAAAATAAATCATTTACAATAAAAATATCAAATTATATAAACATTTTATTTATAATCATATATTTAATTTGTAAAATTAATTACGATTTTATTGTTAAAAAAACTGTATTGTTTGTTTATTTGCATATATGTTTTTCATCTTTATTTTATAAAGAGAATTTTTATAATCCAATTAAACAACTGTACATAATGGAAATATAATTTCCCTAAGATCTTTAAATCATATGCAAATTATGGTCATACTTTTAAAGATTAAATTCATTTAATCTTAAATAATATTTTCAAATGATGCATTTGCTCATTAATTTACATATTTAAACTTGGATGATTTATTACTTTGTGATAGACACAAAAAAGAGAAAACTTTTATCTTAAATCATTAAAGCATGTTAAGTTGTTCTTTTAATCTCAATTATTTGTAGTTTATTTACATTTTATAAGGCTGTTTTTACTCCATATTTGTTTCTGAAATTTATAGGCAGAAATTATTAGATTTTAAAATTACTTTGACTACATTTTTAATATATATATATAAAGATTCACTTTTTTTGAAATTTTACTTTGTACGAATTTTTATAAAAATGAAAAAAAATTAAATATCAAATTATTTGAATATAAATATGCGTTTGCAATACTTTTTTATTATTCAATAAATTTTTTAGGATAAATTAGCTTTTCAATCTGTCATGCAATTCAACGTTAAACTAAATGTTTATTTCACTATTTGCTAATTCTTTTGGTTCCGATATTAATAAAAATGTACTTCTCTCAGTGTTTTTACTGTTGTTCATTTATTATATAATAGTTGAAAATCCAATGTTTAATATTTGAATGCATATGTGTTTTCGCTGATTGGTGAACTGAGATATTTATGTTTAGTAAAATGTTGTTCACGTGGAGCTCAATTCTATCGTTTTCAAATATGACACTTAAGCCTGTTTAAGTGATTTATAATATTACTATTGATTATTATAATGACCTCAAATTTTCATAAACTGATAGAGTCCGTGTCCTATTAACTTAATATAAAACTGTATGTAGCACAAATTTGTGTGTGTGTGTGTGCTTACAAACTTGTTGCTTTGTCCAAAGAAAAAATAATGCCTCATTGAAGATGTAAGTCTAGCTAAAATATGTTTTAACCATTACTAGCATATATATACTTAAAACCACTTTATTATTGTTATAGTTGATATACAAAAGAGATTTGATCAGCTTTGATTATTATCATCTTTATTTATAATTCAGAGCAACGCTTGATTTTATTTTATAATTATATTTTCAAGCTTAATTTGAGGCATTAAAAAGTTATATATTTTTTAGGCCAATGCAAAATCGCACACTGTTATAATATATATAATTAATATAGATACAACACAAATATGTAATTATCCAACATTATTCACATCCATAAATATTTTCCAATGCTTCAAACTGCAATGTTTGATAAAAAAAATTGACCTTCTTGCTAGGCACATGTTTCTGTCAACAAAACCTGACATCATCAGTAACTCAGAACTCAGTTGAGACTCCAATAAAAATGGCAACCCAAATATGTATTCAAGCTATTGCCTTTTTGGAATACTGGAAAGATTGTGAGTAAATAGCATTAGCATTATTATATACTTACGCCCCGTTTAATTAATTAACTATATATTTAAATGTTTACTTAAAAAGGAAAGCTAATTAAAATGAGTTTGTTTAAAGTCTGTGCTTCATTTATTAACATTAAGCCAATACAAAGGAGGCTGCTTAATTTGTGTTCAAGATTTAATATCATCACATGATCACTATCTCATACTAGCACATAATTGTTATTAAACAACTAGTCTGGGAATATTGGATGAGTAGGCACTAGATAGGGATTTTATGCACAAGCCTTCTGGCATCCATTGATTGCTCTTGTTAGCACATGATGGCACTACTATATGGAGAGTTTTGCTTTGTTTTGAATTATTTAATATCATGTTGAACATTGCACGCATATTTAAAAGATATTGGGTTGCTATAATTATTGGAGTCTCAACTGAATTCCAGAGGTACTGATTGTGTCAGGGTTAACTGACAGAACTAAATGTCTAGCTAAAAAGTTAGTTGATTTTTTTTCATCAAACACTATCATTTAAAACCGAAAAATTTCTTTACAGGGTATGAGTAAATAAGATTAGGATTATATATATAAATTTAAAGCGCGTTATTAACTAACTGCTCAATATAAGTAAATCATATTACTACAACTCTTTTGTTTATATTTAAATAATAAATATTTCAGCGATGGGTTGTCAACGTAACACTACAAATAAATAGAAAATGAAAATCATTTTCTATTGTCTACGTTTTTAATAGAAAGTAAATGCAAGTAATGATAAATAGCAAGGTGAAATAAATGTCTTGCAAATTGGTTAATATAAAATGTTTTGAGGTGGATTATAAGTAATCACTTGTAAAAATTATCATCAAACTATTTTAACAATATAATAATAATTTTAATTATAAATATAATAAACTTAAAGCACCAATAATTAATTGGTCATTATGTGCGAATTATATGACAACAACATGTTTATAATTAAACTAATAAATAAATATTTCACAATGTATTATCAAACCAATTCTATGAATAGATAGAAAATGGAAACCACTTCTACCTTATTCATCACAAACACTGATATATGACAGAATGAAATTAATATCTGCTAAGATTAAATAAGCTTTTAATAAGTCAGCCAAGATAAATTGTTTGGAGGTAGCTTAGTATATAATAATTTTGCAATTAAGAGGTAAATTTATAAATAAATATTAGAAAACACAGTACTTAAAAGTTTATAAAAATATATCTATAACTGTCACTTAGAAGTGCTTTCAACTATCTTTGTAGTTTTTGTCAACTAATACTTTTAAAATGTCAGCTTTCCCATAATTCCATGATGTCAACTTTCCCATAATTCCGTGATCTTAACGTTTGCTGCTTGCCTATTAATATATATATGTAATTAAAGGGGATTTGAACTGTAGCTCCCTACAGTTATCCACTTTATCTAATATAACCAATATACAAGACCACATGGCTTTGAGCATTCCATCATCATATTTTCAGTGATATAGATAACTGAAGAGTTGGAGAGTGGAGAGGATGAAGCATGTCCATTAAAGCATGTAGATTGACTATCTTAATATAAACCAAGCACTGATATATATATATATATATATATAGGAGGTGATCTGGACCAACTGATGTGCTAGTTCAGCATAAATATGTATATTGGAGATTATTTATCTTTTCCCTAAGTATGTGGTCATGGGTATTGGTTATAGTGAATAGAGTGGATGATTGTAGAAAGCTTGAAGGTCTGGGTTATAAGATAGTGTGGATAGTTGAAGGATGCTTGAAAATATGAGTTCAAACCCCTATACTTATATTTCAATAATAAACCTATATGTAAATTAAATCGTTATAATTCTCCAGTTTATATTTAAACAAAAGTAACACTACAAACAAGTAGAAAACACTTTTATTTAATCTAAGTGTTGAAAGATAACAAAGGAAATAAAAATCTGGTGAAAAATAACTTCTTAGTAAATTATAATTTAAGTACATAATATAATCTGTTACTATTTGCACGTATGATTTATTCAAATCTTTAGATATTGATAGAACAGGATTTTTCTCATTTATCTATGAAAGGATTTGCTCAGATATTGGTTTAAGTATATGCACGAGGGTTGTGGTTGCTACAATTTACACATAAGGACCAGTTAGCTACTGGCACATCAAATTTATTATATTTTGTTTGGTAGATTTTAAAAATGATTATTTATTAACTTTCTCCAAACATTTGCATATTTATAAGAATTTTAATTAATTCTAAACAATATTTGATTCTCTTTTCTTTATTTATTGTAATTATTGAAAACTTGTTATAATCAAGTATTAAAAAAGGTAATAGCGGATCAAGCATTGTTAGCCGAGAGATCAGCCCAGAAGCCTTGCAAGTAAGTAGTTCTTTGCAGTCGGATGTGGGTTTGCCTCCTGGCTGATGCTATGATATATGGGTAAGAAAAGGTAATAGTTAATATTCAAAATGCTTATATAGTCTAAGCATGTTTTCAGCAGTCCACTGCCAGAATCACATAGCTGTTCTATTTAGAAGTTGGAAATTATGTAAATGAGGTATTTAAATATTCCATTTTTTGATACTGGAATGTATAAATATTTTCTGTTGATAGCATTTGAATCCTTTGCAGTTGACCATGCTTTTTGTGTTTTCATTTTCTATTATCTCTTTCAGTATAAACCATCCTCACATTATGAAAGTATGATCTATAGCAATCTCATGATGAATAAAGATCAATTTACATTTGTTATTTTATTTTGCTCTGTTGTTTAAATCTGTGTTCTGGGTAATTTTCATGGATCTATTCTCCAGAAAATCCCCATAATACAAAATATTACAAAATGGGGCACTGCAGTAATTTTGCAATCTACTTGAGGGTTATGCTTTGATAATATTTTGTCTTTTGAATTATTTAAGAAGCTGTTTAGTGATGGAGGTGATCTGCAGCTGACTCAATATTCTTTAGCTATTTTTGCTATTTTAGGGACATATGGAAGGCTTATCCATGACTTTAGCACTTCATGGTGAAATTACTTTTATTTAAATTAGTGTAAAATTTGCTGATTGTTCTTATTAATATATTTTGATTATATCTAAGATTTGTGAGATTGTTGATATAAGCATCAAGGTTGTTCTTCCTATTAGCCTCATACTTGCATAAATTCATATTTCTGTACAAGAAACATTTTAAACCTGCAATTTTATGTTCTAAGGAGACTGTTGATTTGGGATGAATAGATCCTCTTAATTGAATAGGTTTTAGATTTATTTTGAAATTGAACTTGTTTTTTTGGGATATGTAGGTCTAAAATATTCTATGATCCATTGTAGAGGCAATATATTTTCAAGATCCAGGCATATATTTATAATGTGTTTCAGATGCACATATAAAAACATCATCAACATATCTCATATAAATTTCATTAGACAAAGAATATGAATATTTGGAGCTAATAGTTTTCTCAAATCTCGAGAGCATGATACTACAAATTATTTCACTTAATGGAATCTCCATAGGTCATCCACATTCCATTTTATAAAATTTTAAATTGGCTGTTGTTACTATATTCTTATCAGTCCATTCTAAAACATCTATTATAAATCCTTTTGGTTTGGATTGTCATTGATTTGCTGAAGTATGTCCAGAATTGTATTTATGGAAAAGTTATGAAGATACTGAACCATAAAGTTCTTTTATATCCAATGATGATAAAATATGGTTTTTATTAACTTTTATTTCTTTAATTTTAGTTAACACATTTGAAGAAAGATTTTATTGTATATCTATCAAAAACAATGTCTCAATTAACCAATTTGGTATTTTCTTTGCAGCCTTATAGTAGTTTGTCCCATTAAAATTTATTGTGAGACTCAGAGACTGACGATTATGCAATTTAATATTTGCAAACATGAGCAATGGTATAACTGATGATGGTTTTATTGATAAATACTCCACATGTGTGCATGTTTTATTGCAGTATCTTATGAAAACTGCAGATACAAGTATATTTTGGCATGTTTGTGTCTATGTTTTTAAGATATTGCAATAAAGCATACACATGAGGAGTATCTAGCAGTGACTCCATCATCAGCTGTACCATTGCATGTTTGCACATATTAGATTGTACAAAATGGCCAACCTCTGTGACTCACAATAGATTTTACTGGAGCATTCTATTCTAAGACTGCAAAAAATAGCAGATTTGTTAATTGGGATATTGATTTTGATTAAAAAAATAAAAGTTAATAAAAAAATTTATTTTAGCATCATTGGATATAAAAGAACTTTATAGTTCAGTGCCTTGAGATCTTTCCATTAATATAATTAAAATACAAACAAAAAGGATTTATAATAGATCTTTTACAATGGATTAATAAGGATATAGTAGCTTCAGTCAATTTGAAATTTTATAAAATGGAATGTGGATGGCATATGGAGATTCCACTAAGTGGAATAATTTGTGATATCATGCTCTCAAGATTTGAGAATACTATATTCCCAAATAAATAGATCCTTTGTCTAATGAGATTTATATGACAGATTGATAGCATTTTTATAAGTGTATCTGAAACACATATTAATAATATATGCCTGGTGTTTGAAAATATATCTCCTTTAAAATGGATCATATAAATGGAAGTTAAAAAATCATAGTATCAATTTTTTGGACCTATACATCCCCCCCCCCCCAAAAAAAAAAAAACAACAACCAAAAACTCAGATTCAAAATGAATCTAAAACCTATTCAAATAAATGGAGATTTTTATCCCTAATCAAGGGTTTCATTAAAACACAAACTTGCAGATTTGAAATGTTTCTTGCACAGAAACATGAATTTATACATGTATGACATTGATAGGAAAAACAATATTGATGCTTATATCATTGATGTCATAAATCTTGGATGTAATTAAAATATGCTAATAAGAACAATCAGCAAATTTCACACTAATTTAAATAAAAATAAGTTACCCATGATGTGCCAAAGGCATGGATAAACTTTTCATGTCTCTAAAATATTAAAAAAACTAAGGCATATATGTGCTAACATTTATAGGGTTGGCTTTAGATCACCTCCATTACCAAACACCTTCTTAAATAATTCAAAAGACAACATATCATTAGAGCATATCTTTCAAGTAGTTTACAAAATTACATGCAGTGCCACATTTTTAATTCTATGTATTATGGTGAGTCACAGACAAATAGGTCTATGAGGATTGCCCAGCATACACACCCTTATGCAACAAAGCAAACAAAATAACAAACGTAAATTGATCTTCCTTGATCATGAACTTGTTATAGATCATACTTTCACTCCTAATAATGTGAGGATGATTTGAGCTGAAACAGATGATAGAAAATGAAAATGCAAAAAGGTATAGGTGATTGCAAAGGATTTAAATGCAATCAACAGAAAATATTCATTGAAAAAATGAAATATTTAAATGCCTCATTTACATAATAAATTACTTACATGTATAGGTATAATTTTCAATTGCTAAACAAAACAACACTATAGTCTGCCAAAAGCATGTTTAGTGCAATATACAAGTTTTGAATATTAACTATTACCTTTTCTTAATACATAGATTTTGATGAGTTTATAATAAGAATTTTATTTAAACTTGTCGGAAGAATTTAATTTTGCTGCACTTATTGTGTACCTAAAAACTTAGACAAAGATAGAAAGTAATTTTCTCTTTCTAATCATTTATAGTGTTGCTTTGATAACCAGATTAATAAAACATTTATTAATTTAAGTATAACCATAATAAGAAAAACTTGAGGCATTATTCTGTCTGAAATGAAATAATTAGATATCTTCTTTTAAAATGTTAAATTATATTCTTTTTATTTATTAACTAAATACAGTTCAATAAATTCAAAACATTGACCTCAGTATTTGCTAAAAATAGTAAGATGTCCTTATTTTAATATTTTTTTAAATTTTTTATTAGGAAATAAATTTATTTCAGCAGTTTACATGAACTATGATATATAATGTTACTTGAAGTAAAAGATCCATGCGTATAACACTTCATTGCTCTGATCATACAAGGAACTAGGTCCTATACAGTTCTGAGCATTTACCTGCACCAGCATACCTTAATGTAGTTGACTAGATTCTGTGGGAACCCACATCATCAATTGTTGTGTAGCTAGACAAATTTATTTACAACACCTTGGCTATTGGATGATTAAGGACAAGATTTGTCAGACATACCACATCACTATTTCCATTGTGAGAGTGTTCTCATCCCCTACAGCCATGAATCTGCAAATGTGAAGGACTCACTGATTTCCACAATTATCAGATGCAGTAATGCATTCAGGCCACCATTCATGGTCACCCCAATTAGTACAGCAAGACACGGTTTCAGAATCTACTTCTATAGTTAGGACAGGATTTTTGTAGTAATATTTGGTATATGGTCCAGTGCCTAATTTTGTTTAACATTTGATCGATTATTAGTTAGAAATAATTAGTTATACTATGAAAAAAAAATATTGAAAAGAGATGTGAATCTTATCACCAAATAAATATATTAATCTGAAGATATTTAAATTTTTTAATGCGATGATCTAAAGATAGTTTGAAACTATACCATGATTTGTATGTCAGTTATAGATCATTAGGGCTTTTTGAAATGATTAATCATTTATACATGCAAAAAAGCTTTGAATGTATATTTCAGCATATTGTAAAAATAAATTGACACTATGTATATGCACACAGAATATGTAAATATTAAACTTTAAATAGAAATTATCATGTATTTTTCTCAAAATATTTTAGATATAATGTAAGCAGGCAAATAAGTAATTAAAAAACTGAACTTTCAAACTGAAATCACATGATCTAATAATATCTAACTTATCTTTAAATCGAAAGTGGATATACTTTTACATCACATGATCACCATTTCTTATTCTTGCTAAAGCTGTTAAACAGAGGCAAAAACTCTCCATACAGTAGTGCCATTCAGTGCAAGCCAGAGTAATCAATGGATGCAAGAGGTTTGTGCATAAAATCCCTATCTAATGCCTACTCATCTAATATCTCCAGATTAGTTTCTAGCTTGCGACTTTCATCAGTGAGGATCCTTGAATCTGAAAGCTCTGCACGAAGATCTTAGAATCTAATGCAATTCTCCAACAGCCTCCTTTTACCTTTTTCTTTAACTATAAAGTTGTGATCTAAATTGAAAACACAATAATATTTTCAACCCAAGCTCATTCGCCTATATAGTCATATAGATATTAACTAGTTCAGTACCTATACATTTTGGTGTCTTTGATTCTTTAATAACCATAGACACCTTTATTCTATTTGGAAGGATTGGTATTAAATCACTAAACATCACATGATCACTATTTCTTACGCTTGCTCAAGCTGTTAAAACAGAGGCAAAAACTTTCCAAACAGTAGTGCAACTCTGTGCAAGCCAAAGTAATCAATGGATGCAAGAGCAAAATGTATAGATACTGAACTGAGTTCAGACCCATATGACTATATAAGTGAATGAGCTTGGATTGAAAATATTGTATATTCAATTTTAGACTCATAGCTTTATAGTTAACAGTGGATGATGGAGGGTTATATTTGATTCTAAGATCTAGGTGCAATGCTCTCGTATCCAAGGTTCTTTACTGATGAAAGCCACAAGCTAGAAACAAGACTGGGGATATTGGATGAATAGCACTAGATAGGAATTTTATGCACAAACTTTCTTGCATCTATTGATTACTCTGGTTTGCACTGAGTGGATATACTTTTACTTTTAAAAATTCTAGATTATATCGGAATTGTAAATCAGCCTTAAATTTTTATATTTTAACAGTAGATAAGCCTTGCCTTTATATATATATATATATATATATATAAGAGATATTATATATATATATATATATATATAATTAGAAGTTTTTCACAGATTTTATTGATGCAAATATTAACATTTTAATGAAAGTTTTTGTTTATTTATCTAGAAATACAACATTTCAACAATGATGTAAACAGACAAACAATTAGTTAAAATTGGTCCTACAAAGTAAACTATATGTAATATCTGTATAACAGATGTAAGTCAGATATAAAACTCTCCAAGTTAAATCCAGTTTCTTTGATCTATATCCAACTTTCTCTGTTTCATATCAACAAAGATTCTTATTTTGTCCATCCATGTCATAAGTCTCTTCCTAGTTTTTTAAAATATCTTGCTGAAAAATTCAAGCCTTCATTTGTCCAGATAATTTTATTGTTTCCTAGATTAAGAGATTTCTCTATAGAGGATATAGTTGGCATATATGGTATTCCATGATTGCTAACACAATGTAATCATTTTCATTTAGAGAACCTAAGTTTTTTACTTTTTTAGGCCTGGTATGGCTCTCCTTTGTAATATTTCTAGTGTTTATGTTAATAGTTGTGAAATTTTAAAATTTGCTGTTTTTGATTAGGAGTTTTAAACTATTTTTTTTTGCAATAACTTTTTCCAAACTATATTTATTTTACTTTACATGGATTTTTTATTTGTTATTGAACTTTTAAAAATTTCTACAGCCTTTCTAGTAATCTTTGGTCTTATTAATCAATTTTTGCTAGAAATACATTTTATTAAAATTCATGTGTTAATTGACTTAAAATGTTAATAAACGACTGATCAATTACATTTTTTAACAGAAAAATACGATTGGTTTGTGTAATATATGAAAAGTAGTAAACTTATTATAAGAATTCATAAATGCCATAGGATTCTAAATAAATGTAATCATTGGAACATGGAAATCTTTTTTTTTTATAATAAACAATGTTGTTCTTACATTTCATGGAAACTTTTTCAAAATATTTTCTTATTCTATGAAAAGGCCATTGCCATGTGGCATTTTTTTTTACAACTAGGGATGTAATAAAGATCCTGCTTGGCAGTGGTTTTGGCCACAGCATTACAAATAAGTCGATTTTCTATAATAAAACAAAGATTTTGGTAATTCAGGAATTAAGATAGTTTGTTTATTGTAAAAGTGATTGTTAATATTTAAAAAAAAAATCCACACTATTTATACGATTTTGTAAAAAAAATGATGAAATACGTTATATTCCAAAGATAAAATTTCATCATATTTATACAATTTTATCATCAGTCTGTTTCTTCTATGCATAAAACAGAAAAATCATGAAATTAATGTTAGAAAATAACACAAATTTGCTGTTAAAAACAGATTGGCCATTTAGTCACACGTGATATATATAATTAAACATGCACTTTGTCAAAAATTAACTAATATGACCTGAAATTATTTAAAAAGGCTATAAAAGTTTTAGAAAGGTCCAAAAACATGATTTTAAAATATGAGTCAAATAAAATAATTGCAATCTGTGAAAAAAGCTATTAAAAAATAGCATTTAAAACACCTCAACGAATGATTTTGAATATGGAGAGAAAAAGAACAAAAATTTTAAACAATAAACATATGTAAGACAGAGAAAGCTCTGAAGAAAGTGAATTATGATTGCACCAAAATATCAGCTACCTTTAATTTTTTTACTAGAAAGCTATTTTATATGATTAGAATAATGTATTTTGATGGAAAAGTGTTCAATAAAACTCAAACGACAATTAGAGAAACAGAACAGACTAACATTTTTTAAGCATTTAATAAGTCTGGTGAAGTTATTCTTAAATGATATACACAGAGTTTCTCATAAAATAATCCATTTTTCATCTAAACAAGTATTCAATAAAACAGACACCTACAAATGTATTAAACCACTAAATGCCACATGATTATCATTTACTATGCTTACACAAGCTGTTAAAACAGAGGCAAAACTCTCCATACAGTAGTGTCACTCAGTGCAAGTCAGGCTAATCAATGGATGCAAAAAGATTGTGCTTAAAATCCTTATCTAGTCCCTATTCATCCAATATCCTCAGACTAGTTTTTAGTTTGTGGCTTTCATTAGTAAGGAGACTTGGATTTGAGTAGGCACTAGGTAGGAATTTTATGCACAAACCTTTTTGCATTCATTGATTGCTCTGGCATGCACTGAGTGGCACTACTTATGGAGAGTTTTGCTTCTTTTTTAACATACAAATGTATACATATATATATGAACATTATTTTTGGGTTGTTCTGTTTGTGCAATATTTGCTTTTTATTGTTATTATATTACCATCATTTCAACTACAATTATCATTTGCCATTTTCTGGTTATTGTGAGTGTTATCTTGTGCCTGTAATGGAAGTCACTTGACATGTGATTAACATCTAAATCATATGTCAGGTGATCATTTCTAATACAAGTATCATTAGAAATATTAATAGCTATTTGAGTCACACATACTTTTTAGGTGAAGGCAGATGAAATTCAGCTAAAATTATTATAATGAAAATTATATGCATAGAAGAACACAAAAGTGTTTAGTTACATCTTTATCTTATAAAAAATCTTTATTTTAACACACACACAGTATTTATGGAAGATAAATTGACTTTCTAACAATCAGCTACTTTATGTAATAGGTAAATGTGTTGGTCTCATGTTCTTCATGATAATTATTATAAGTGACTGAATGTTCACTTATACAACGTAATAATTTTCAAACTTTATTTCTGCAATATAAAATCAGATCCGATTGAATATAAATGATACAATATGCTGAAGAGAAAATAGAAACAAATACAGAATGTAATTTTTTTAAAGCATAATTTTTGCATATCCTCTGTGGTGGAAAATCTTAGGTCTTCACCACAAGATAGTAGAACTAAGAATATGGGATTATGCATATATTATTATGGTTGTTTTTAATACAGAAAATGTTTTTGGAAAAATAATACTTTTGAAAATCTTTGCAGAACATCTAATTTAAAAATTTTCCACATTAAATGGAAAAATCGAGTCAAGAGAATCATTATATGTGGGTTAAGCACATTGATTTTATTTAGTATTTCATTTTTTATACATTCAGATGGAAGACATGTAAAAATACTGCATTACAAAGAAATCAAGTTAGATGTCACATGACCTAATTTAAACAAGCTTGTATTACAAATGTTATATAAAGAACTCACAAATAAACTCTTAATAAGCTTTGCAGAATATCCCTAATCCCAGACTAGTTTCTGCTACTGGCTTCCTCAGTAAGGTGCTAGGATTCCAGCACCTCACTGAGGAAGCCAGTAGCAGAAACTGGTCTGGGGTTAGGGATATTCTGCAAAGCTTGTTAAGAACTTATTTGTGAGCACTTTATATAATAAAAATGTTGCATTTATTGACTTTAGTTTCAGAAGTCTTGCTAAGAAATAGATGATGGATGATTTTACCTGTATACAGGTAAAAGGTCAACATAACTGGAAAATGCCAGATATTTTTAGAGATAAATATAGTTTTTCAATTTTCCACTTCACTGGATATAATGACTGAATGAATGTAAATATGTATATTCTTATAGAATGACTTGATAATATTTTGATTTATTGTTGGATGAGTAAAAGTTTTGAGAGTTACTAGAATGTCAGTTATTGATTGTTTAATTTGATTAACCATTATAATTTCAACCTAACACATGATGATGAATATTTCTCTTAATTTTCAATCCTTCCCCTTAGAAAAGTGGTAAGTGGAATGTAATAATTTATTATTATTAACAGGTTAAAATAAGACAGTTTTTTTAAAAGGTGAAGGTAGATTGTGTTTGTTGCTTAATACACTTAGTAATACTTATCTGAACACTTAGTCACAAATATTGGAAAGTAAATGGTGGTTTTATTATTAGAGAGAAAATATATAGAGGTAAAAAAAAGATAATTTTCAAAATTTTGAATTTAAGCTATTAGAAAATGTGCACGTGTAAAGAATAGAGAAACTGAAAGAACAGAGATATATATGTTATTTTATTGTCTGTGGTAATTATTATTTTATCTATTAATACACTTTCAGAAAGATTTATTGTGCAATACTCCTGCATTTAACATAAAACTGATGGCCTAAAATATAGAGCAACTACCTAGATATTAAATCTATGTAACCATGTTTCAGTTCAAAACCTTAGGATTTTTTTGAATATCAATTTAAAGGAATAAAACTAGATTGCTAGAGGCATAAGTGCTTTAGTTTAAAGTTTGGATTCTTGTCCTTATTGATAAGGCAAAATATGAAAACTAGTCTGAGAATGGGAATATTAAAGCACAACACTATCTAGTATCAAATTGATTATTAAACCTACAGTAAATGACATCAGAGTAGGGTTGAGAAAATTGCTCTAGTAACAATTATTTTATGAACAAAGCACTTTCGAAAATTTTGGTCATTATTAAGGATTAAGTTTGATTTAATCAGCATTTAAGTAGTTGTAAATTAATTCAAAATTATCATAAATAGTTGTAAATTAAATTTTTAGATTTTTTGACAACCTTGACACTAACATGGGCTTTGAACGTTCAGATTTTCAATAAAATGGAAGGCTGAAGAGTTGTGGGTTGGAGTAGTTTGAAACCTGTCCATTAAAGTATGAAGATTGGCTATCTTAATATAAAGCTGAGCACTGATTGTATATATGTTTGGAGATCGTAATCTGGACCAACTGATGATTGCTGGTTCAACATGAAATACGTATATTGGTGATTATTTATCTTTTCAACATGTGTGTGATCAGGTCGGTCAGCAATATGAGATGGCATGGAGAGTTGAAGGTCGTGTGAAAGTCTGAGTTCGAACCCCGCATACAGTACATATATATGCAGGTTTAAGTCTGTATAGCGTATTAATTTACCATTTAATAAAAAATAATTTTTATGTTTTCTTTTGTTATAATTTTTAAAATGAATTTTTTCAATTCAGTTGGTAAACTTCTGATTTTTTTTTAAAAAAAAAAAACAGATAAACTACTAAGTTATAAATATATCACAGTAAAAGTCTAAAGTAATACATTTTTAATAACAACGGCAGCCTAGTGGTAATCATTAACTTAAAAAAAGTTTAAACAAGTTATAATAAAAAAAGTAAGAAAAGAGTGAAAGGAATGTATGTATAATTTATAAGCTAAAAATAATTCAAATATTAAAACATTTAAAAATAATGAAAAAAAAATATTAAAGAACTTTCTTTTATAGTAAATGTTGAAGTCTGAGCATAATTTTATGTTTTAATGGATTTTACATTGTGTTGTTATTGATCAAACTCGGAAAAGATTATTTCTTTAAACTCTGATAAATTGCCCAGCGCGATTAATGTTTAATTCTGCCCCACTTCTGCTTGCACCAGTCAACTTATAGTCTTAGATTAATATTTTACAAAGTCTTTGTTAAAAATTCAATGTCTATGTGAAAAAAAGTTAATCAAAATTAAATTATAAATGAATGCAAATTAAATAAAATTCTACAAGTCAGTCACGTGATTGCCTATACTGAAAACTGAAAGAATTCTGAATAACTAAACAATTCATGCTCTTTTAAATATATATATACCTACCTTCTTTGATTTTTTTTTGTTTGACAAAATATTAAGCAGAATAAAAAACTGAACATACAATATAGAATAAAAATGATAGAAAATATTCTATAGAAAAATAAATAAAATATAATTTTTGAAAAACAAACCAATGTGAATACTATTTTACTAATCATTCTTTTGTTAATTATAAAAATTTTGAACTCAAATGGCTTTATTGTTATATAAAAAATGCAAAACGTGTAAGTTGGTTAAAGTTGATTTTTCATCAAATAAAATCAATACAAGTATGTAAAAGATAAAACAACTTTAAATATTCTGCTGCAACATAAAGTCCTTTTCAAATTTCTCTTTTTCATATTATGGATATTTGCAATTTTTTTGTTTGTTCTAACTAATAATAGCTAGATTACTAATTAGTTGAAAACCTTCAACCACATTAAAACATTTTCAACCATCACTCAGATTTATTAAATGTATGCACTAATTCCTATCACACAAATTTTTTTACAGCCTGATATTTCGTGTTCAATTTTTCTAGAAACACATTGCAAATGGCAAACTTCTGAACATCATAACTTTGATAGGTTTAATTGTGAGAGTTTGCTGGATTGTTATATTTTAAATGAATTGACTAACGTAAATTAAAAAATTCTCAAATTGAATTATGTTAACTTGCTAAAAATTAATGATATTTTTGACCCTATAGTTAAAATTTTGATAGTGAAATAAGAGTTAATTAAAAAAAAAGATGTATATCTTTTTGTTAAAAGAAACATTAAATGAAATAAAAAACAAAAACAATTCTTAATATATTATCTATAAATACTATATTAGGTGATAGTTCTTGGGGATAGAATATTAAAAATGAAGATATGAAAAATAATATAAAAAAAACTTTGATATATTATTGAATATGATTTAACTCAGAAAACTCTGAAAAAAGTTACAGGAATTAAGCTAGTTTGTCAAAATAAGAGTCATAGATCACATGACCATATTCTCTTAAGCTTGTAAGTTATAAACATTGAGGATTGTCAATTCCTCAACAAGCTTTGTGATAAATGCTTAGGCAGAGAAAGCATTTAAAATATCTCTGTCAGAAACCCCTCCCCAAACCCCTGACCATGGTTTCATGCTTTGGCACTCCTCAAAGAGGTGTCAGGGTAGGTTCAGACACTAGATCTAAAAATACCAACCCACAGCTAGCATTTATCTAAAAGTTATCTATTGAGTGGAAAATCTGAAATTTTCAGATACCTACATGTCTTCAAACCCAGCTATCCAACTCAAATAGCTATATGGGGCTGATAGATCTTCAGCTAGTCAATCTTGTATTTAATTCTGAAAATCTAATAATGAATAATCATAACATTGCATAGGAAATTCAAGCTGAGTTATGATTTCTTTTATAATTTTAAGCTTGCTTAATATCAAAATAAAGAATATAATTTAAAAGAATATGGAAGTGACAACCAAAAACATTTCTAAAATTAAGTAGTGATAGAGAAAATAATTTTCAAACACACTTATTAATAATACATTCATATGTAGCATCAAAATACCTATTTTCTGTCTGGATAATCACCAAATTATCTCAAAATCACAATTTTCTTATTATTTGCAACAATTATATACACTTAAACATATGCATACAATTAAAACACAATAACATTTACATTATGTAAATTTGTTTACATTAAGTTAAAACAAAACAGCAAAAAAAACATTACAGAAGCTATAATATAAAACTTAAAATAAAATATTATGTAACTAAAAGCTGAACTACGATAGTGTGTGGTGTAGCTATTCATATCACATTAAAATTTAACAGAAAAATTATATGGAAAAACATGATGATACTATCAAAAGCCATGAAACTATGAGAGGAGCTCATACCAAATGAGTTATAATGTGAAAAATATTATTAAAACTTTGAAAGACATAGTTTATATTACTTAGCCTAAGATAAGTATCATAATCTTCTTTATTATCGACAGTTTGAGGATATTAAAAGTGCTTCCAAATATGTTTGTAATTTTCCAAACAGAATCATGACTTTAATTTTGATCATAAACCAAACCTTGAGTTTGCACTCAAAAAGCCAATGCAAGTTGAGTCTTGACTTCACAAAAACATGCACACAAATATCAGTCTATCAGTAAAAGAGGAACTAATGCAACTTTACAAAGTTAACAAAATGAACTCTGATAAGTAATTCATTATGCAATCTCAGTAATTACGTCAAATACGTTATTTTAGAAAGCAATATAAATAATAAACTCATATCTCCATTATAACACGATTCAAAATACTAAGATTCTCCAAAATATTTACTGTTCTGTATGGATATACAATTAAAATTTTTTAATGATTTAGGAGTAATTGCTTAATAACAAGTATGCATCAGAAATCATCTGAAATTGCAAAAAAATGATTGTGAGAAAGATTTAATTCTCAATAATAATGTCTAATTTAAACACTGACACAATCAACATAAAGGAGATCAATATTACATAAAGTAATACCATATATATAATAAACTGCATCATTTACAATAATATTGAGTCTACAACAAGATATAACCACATATAGTTACCAAAAACAGTTAAGAATATGAATGCTATTCATAAAAAATATCAACATAGAACAACCCGTAGCCATATTAATCAACATTAAAAACTCTAATTTATTAACTATCTCTTTTTTCTATTTCTAACATTATTTAATTTCAATCCACACACTAATAATCAGAAAAAAATTCATGATTCACAAATTCAATGCAAATCATACAAATACTGACATTAATGGTCTAAAAAGTGACTTTAATATTACACACAATATATTAATTACTAAAAGCCTTTGTGAGTATTTTTAATTGTTATAGACTTACTAATATATGAATTTTTTTATTAAGTTTAAAAAAATTCAACTATTTAATATTTATGATGGAAAAAATATTTTATATTTAATTTTAAATTATAAAAATTTAACAGTATAGTATGCAGTCTGTGTCTATTTGTTCATTACTAAGTTTTCTCTGAGTACTAATATTTTTCACTTCAATTTTTAAAAAAAATTGCATTAATAGCTTTGAAATATATATATATACTTTTATATGTCATAGCATTGGCCGGGAGGCAAACCTGCAACAACCGCCTAGAACCAACTGCAAGGCGGCTGTGCTGACCTCTCGGCTATAAAAATCAGGAAAGATAAAAGTCTTGTCTTAAATGGAATACTGATTTTAGACTGGTTTCTGCAGCAGATAAATAATATTTGCATTTATATTCTTGAACTTAAATTGAATATTGATATTCATCTGATATCTGCAGCTAAAAGTTGATCTTTATTAAAATTATTCTACATCATATTGTTAGTGAAAAAAAGAAAATTATTCTAATTATCTTCGATCTATACAAAATTATTTTTGTGAACTTAAAGTGATTACATAATAGCAGGCACAACTAAAACTTGATCACTATTAAAGTTATTGTAAAAATATATTATTAATAACATTTTCAAAAGGCAAATTATTTAAATTATCATCAAGAGCTATATTCGTAAATTAGGAAATATTAATAACTCATAAAAGTTAGACTGATACTTATTAATACATTGTACAGGCTTAAATCTGCATTTATATACGTAATATATGCGGGATTCGAACTCAGACTTTCACACGACCCACTATTCTCAGTGCCATCTCATATTGCTGACCCACCTGATCACACACATGTTGAAAAAATAAAGCTTTGAACGTTCCATCATCAGATTTTCAATGAAATGGAAGGCTGAAGAGTTGTGAGTTGGAATAGTTTGAAGCCTGTCCATTAAAGTATGAAGATTGGCTATCTTAATATAAAGCTGAGCACTGATTGTATATATGTGTGAGGATAGACCAACTGATGATTGCTGGTTTAGCATGAAATACGTATATTGGTTATTATTTATCTTTTCAACATATGTGTGATCAGGTGGGTCAGCAATATGAGATGACATTGAGAGTAGTGAGTCGTGTGAAAGTCTGAGTTCGAATACTGATACTTATTGTATATTTTTTAATCTTAAACATCTTTATAATTATTTCAGAGTACATGTCTAGAGTTGATAGACAAAAATCTTATAAAACAAAATGTGGTCAGACTTTACTAAAATAGCATTAAAGCTTTCTTACAAAATTAGGATTATTTTTTTTATATCAATGATAATAGTATTTCTCCTTTTATTGTGCTTAATACAACATAATACCGTGTGTGCAAGATATAATTTTCAGTTCATAAATGTACATAACTCTTATTAAAGTGAAAATCCATACTATTAAACTTTACGTAAAGATGTATCATATAATATTAATCTTACTGTAGTTTATATTTTCTAATTTAAAAATTCCATCAACTTTTATAAATCAGTATTTTCTCTTCCACATAGTAATGACAAACATTTAAGCAAATTTTAAATGATATTTACATAATATCACCAAAAAAAATAATCATATCTAGTTAATGTTATAAAAATTCAGTGCACATTGTTTAAGAATCTTAAAAAAAGAAATGTAATTACCATTTTTTCCAAGTCTCAAAATGACAAAGGAATATTTAAAAATTATAAGCTTATTCTTTATCTGAAGATTTGTGATGATGGTATATTATTAGATGTGATATGTTGGACCATTTCTATCATGTATGAGTGAATGTTGAATGTGTAGCAACATTTATACTATATTTAAACTTTACAAATACAAACACCTTGTTAATAATAACACAAAATAGACAACACAGATTAGTAATTATACAACATTTTGAATAGTATTATTCTCCACTCTTTTTCAGGTGTTGGAGGTTATTTAAACTTTCCAAATACAAACAATGTGTTAGTAATTACATATTTCAAGTAGTAATCTCCACTCTTCTTCAGGTATTATTGGCCTCCAACAGCTGAAGAAGAATGGAGAATAATACTACCCAAAACGTTGTGTAATTACTAATCTGTGATGTCTATTTGTGTGTTATTACTAACAAGTTGTTTGTATTTGGAAAGTTTAAATAAAGTTTAAAATTTTCTATACATTCAACATTCACTCATAGATGATGGAAATATTCCAACATATCACATCTCATAAGCTTATTCTTTCTATCGGGAATTCTATTTGTCCAAATATTAACTTTGTAAGGGTAAAAATTTCTTTTATATGTCAAATGCTGTTTATAATTCATAAACAGTGATTTTTACACTGTCATATTTGTGAATGAAATATTATTGTGCCATTTCAAACAAAAATATGATATTAAGCAAGATAAAAATTTGAAATATAAGAGTGGAAGGTACTGAAATAATGACAACATATCTGAAAAAGATGATTTCTTTTGAAAACATAAATTAAAAACAAAGCATTTTTGATTTGTATCTATAAAAAAACTTGATTGTACAACAATAACAACAACAATAATAATATATCAAAAATGTATAAAATGAAGAAAGCTTTTTTTCTGTACATATGTCTATTTATAATTATATCTTCAACAAAAATTAAATTACAAATTTATTATCAATGGTTTGCAGACATGGCAAAGAAACTATTAGTAATTAATTTATGATTTTATTTTCACTGGTGATTTAATAATGAATTGATAAACTTAGTTTATTATATCACATGATCACTATTTCTTATGCTAGCACATTCCTGTTCTTAAAACAGGCAAAACTTTCCATACAGTAGTGCCACTCAGTGCCAACCAGAGTAATCAATGGATGCCAGAAGGCTTGTGCATAAAATCCCTATCTAGGCTACAAGCCAGAAACTAATCTGGGGATATTGGATGAGTAGGCACTAGATAGGGATTTTATGCATAAGCCTTCTAGCATCCATTGATTACTCTGGTTGGCATTGAGTGGCACTACTGTATGGAGAGTTTTGCCTATTTTAGTTTATTATACTGATGAGTTTAGTTTTGGGCATTTGATATTTTGTGTGTATATTAATGGAGCTTTATCTTTAAACAAAAAAAAAACATTTAATTGAGACTACAACATTATCAAATGACATTTTTATATTTATATAATTACATGAAGACTTACATTTTAATAGATATTTTTAATTCTATAAGATATATTTTTATGGAACAAACAAAAGATACACTTTAAATAAATTATAAACTTAAAAATGGTTTCTTCAATTTCCTGGTAAATGACAGTGAATTCACTGTTTACACTTCAATCATTTAAGATCACCAACTATATGATAAGTTAATTAGAATTACTTAAATTTGAATTTTTTAAATCTTAAATACGAAACTTTGCTCATCATCAAATGTGCAGCAGACCAAATCATATTTCAACAAAAAATCGCATGAAGAATCAATCCATTCCATCCACAGCTGATAATCAGATTAATTGAAATTTTTTTCTGCTGTTATGTTTTACCTGACAAGCTTATTTAATAAAAGTTAAAAAACAAAAACTGATTATTTTTTTAATTACTTTAAACAATGGAAATAATCAAGTATTAATTAAATAAAAGGCACAAAATTTATTCTTGATTAAAATTTATGCACAATTTTCCAGAATCATAATTATGGTTGCATTATTAAAAATAAACAAAATTACAATGTGGAAGTCAGAAAATAACTGCTTTTACACTATTCAATGTCTTGTGAAATTTTTTTTATTGATATGCAAAATCTTTTTTGAATATTTAATCTTAAATCTAAATATATGTATATTTCATATTTTGCTTAAATAAAGCCAATATACAAAAATAAAGTATTGGATATACAAATAATGGGATCTTTCTGTCTTATACAGTCTTCACAAAAATATTTTACAAAAGTTAATCATTAATCAAGCAGCCTTGTAAATATATATTGGTGGACCTATTTATAAAGTCTTCAATCTATGATGAATATAGAAAGATTCTAAAAAATGTCTAATAATGGACTGTCTTATAGAAACTATCTATGTTGTGCATACCCAGTGGATTAGTGATTAAAACAATTGAAATAATAATATTCGTAAACTTAAACAGTGGAGAGAGCAACAGCTTCACACTCCCAAATCAAGATGCTTCAGATTGGCCTATATAAGTGGAAAGTTAGGTTAAAGATAAAATGGCTGCTCTTATCTTTATAAAAGTTGCTATCTTGTGTTATGGTTTGAGAGGTTCCTCTATCAGCAAAATAAAAATATTGCTTGACTATTATAAAAACATTATTGCAAAAAAAGTCAAATGTAAAGAATAATGACCAGCGTGTTCCATAAATGAATATATTTGTGGGTCACACATTGGTCTATACATTTATCTTTAAAAACATCTTTAATAAACTAATAATACTATTTTGTTTTTTTCCTCTTGCAATTAAAATATCCATACTTTATGATAATGTTTCCTCCTCCTAATAAAGTCAAATGACTGATTAAAAAAATGTTGCTTAACCAATATTACTACACGTTGTGAATACATACACATTTAGAACAAGTGCTATTTAGAAACAAATAAAATGAGATGGGTGATCAATTAAAGATATAAAAACAATAAATTATCATTTACCCCATCTTTATTTAGTATTTGAAATATATGTTTTTTCCAGTCAGTTTTTAAGCTTCCATAATAATAGTCTAAGGCAAAATGTAGAAATAGATGTGGCTAGATATCAATACTTATCTTTTTATATATTAATGTATTAATCTATGAATAGACAAATAACATTAACAGAAGATTTAGATATACTATATTTTATTTTCATATCTTCCATTTATAGAATTATCAATCAATATTTTTCAAAATTATTGATTACTACTTTTTTTATTGATAAATTTAATGATTTTTACATTTACTTAATGTTGCGAATCCACTGAAACCAATAATAATGTGACTATTTGTAAATATTTTAATCAATTTTACAAACTACATAAAAGTATATATATATATATAATTTTTAAAAAAAAAAAAAATTTAAATTTCTTTATTTTTACTTTTTAAATAATTTTAATACTCTTTGTAAAAATATTTAACTTAAGTATCCAGTTACAAATGAAATAAATTAGTTTTTTGCTTACATCTTTATAATTTTTGTATTATTTTTCCTGATTATAAATTAATTAATCTCAATTCCCTCCTTTCCCCTTGCTTTTCCACTCTCTCTGTATATATATATGATAAACAAAACAGGTTATAAATTTTGTAACTTGCTTTTAGCTTGCATTTTATGATCACTAGATGGAGCTTTACCAATAGCTCCTAACAAGCTTTTGTTTACATAAATGCTGAAAAAGATAGAATTCAATATTTCTTTCATTGTCTCCACCTTCAGACCAGCTGGTTTCAAGCTAGTTGGCTTACATCAGTGAAGGGTAGGGACTAGAAACTAGATCTAAATACTAACTCTAAAATCAGCACTTATGAAACATGTCTATCAGTTTGAAAGCATGAATTTTGCAGATATGTAAATATCTTCAAATCCAGCTAAACAAACTAGACAGCTATATAGGTCTGAAATCAGTTCAGTTTCACAATATAGTAAAAGCCTGCCTCTGCAATATATATCATAGCAAAAACCTTCAAGGGTACATTTATGATAAACAAAGCAAGTTATAAATTTTGTAACTTGCTTTTAGCTTGCATTTTATGATCACTAGATGGAGCTTTAGCAATAGCTCCTAACAAGTTTTTGTTTACATAAACACTGAGAGAGATAGAATTCAATATGTCTTTCGTTGTCTCCACCTCCAGACCAGCTGGTTTCAAGCTAGTTGGCTCTCAGCATTTATGTAAACAAAAGCTCATTAGGAGCTACTGGTAAAGCTCCATCTAGTGATCACACACACATATATAAATATATTCATTTATATAGGCAAATTTCATCTAATATTGACATGCAATAAATTGAAACATTTTGTGAATGTCAGTAGATAAAATATAGCTTTAAAAGAAGAAATATGATTAATTTAATATCTTCATGCTGTCATTCCAAAGTACATAAGATTGGCCTATATAAATGTAAGTAAAAAGGATAAGATGGTCTGTTATATTTTTAAAGACTATCTTGTGCTTTTGATTGAGAGTATTTCACATACTCAATAAACCAGCATATATATATATATATATATATATATATATTATCATATATATATATTTATTATATATATATATATATATATATATATATATATATATATATATATATAAAGTTGAAAGAAAAAGTAGAAATAAACCTAAACAAATATTTTTATAGATATTTTCTACATTACACTGGAATAACAATTAAGAATTAAATATTAAATGCAATTGAAAAAAGTTAAGAATTAAATATTAAATGCAATTGAAAAAAGTTAAGAATTAAATAATTTTAATTAAAAAAAATATAAATTAAACATTTAAAAAGGACTAATTAAAATTTTATTAATTCTTTTGAAATTAAAACAAGCATGTTTTCTGTGACAATAGATATACTGGTAATTATAAGATTCCACTATTTATTTTGACTGGATTACATTTTAATTAAACTTGTATAAAATATTTTGATAAAAATCATCCAAAGTTGTTTTTGAAAGAATTAAGATGAATTGAAAAGAGTCATTATTTTTTTTCAATCAAGATAAAGAAAACTTACTTTTAACAGTTGTGGTTTTTAAAATTTCACCCTGACTATAAAAAGATTGGAAAAAAGACTAGAAGAGAGTTTAACAGATTATGATAAGTTTACTACTACTATGAAGTTATAACTGAAGGCAAGGGACAGTGTATCCAGCTATTGTTAGTGCAATATTGGAGGAGTTTTAATTCACATGGAAGCCAGGACAAGATTTTCTGTGGCTCATTAGCCCATATATATTGTATACTATCCAGTATGCCTGAAGTATATCAAATCTTAGACTAAATGGAGCTTACTGTATGTATGCCATCAGTTACCAGAATATATCTTTCCCAAAGATGACAATAAGCCAGTCTAACATTAAAAAAACTTCACCTAAAGATTCAATCAGTTTGCTGAAGTAGTTTATATGTATACTGTTTTATCTCTATGCAGAGAAACACAAATAAAGATACTGCATCATATATTTAAAGTACAGCTGGTAAGTAGAATGTGTTATATATTGAAAACAATATTATTTTAAATAATTTCTTGAAAATGACAGTTAAAATTGCAAGTTTTTAAAAATAAATAAATTTTGTCAACTAAAAATAAAACAAGTAAAAAAAAAGACTTTTGTGCCTAGAATATTATTTGTTCCCATTATTGTTTTAAAAACAAGAGATAGAAAAACTCCAAGAATTTTTTTAAAAATGAGGCCACAAGAACTTGAATTTCAAATGAAAGTTTTCAAATGATAATAGTTTTTTTTAATTAAAGAAAAATTTTTACTTACCATAAAAAAACGGTTAATTAATAGTTTTAATTCAGATTGTTTATATTTTTTATATACACACATATATGTGCATTTTATGTTTTTTGGCACTGAATGTATTATGTGTGGTGAAAATATAATATGGTTTAATAAGCTTATTTATTAACTAATAAAATATTATTAAGAAATAATTATCTATGTGTGTTCACATCTGAATGGGTACCCAAACATATATTAAATTGATCATTATTTATGAATCATATGTTTTATATAGCATTATATAAATTAGTGTCATGTAAACATCTAAAAATATGTGTGAATTGTTAAATTAATTATTATATATTATAAAAATGAATTTCAGTTGTAGGTTTATGACAATTCAAATATGTTCATTTTATATTATACAATGATGTCTCTGTGCAGATATATAGGTGTTTTATGTAAACCTTTAGAGATATTTGTAAATCACAATGTGATAGCTTATTTCTTTTTGCATTAATCAAAATCAGATTGCCAAAATTATATTTATAGCATACTCAGCAGACCTTACATTTCATTTTAATTGAATTGTTATTAAAAAATTGATATTTCATCATTAAAGTTATTCCAGTGAATTTACTCAATCTTTAAAATAGTTTTAGAATATTATATGTTTGTATTATATCTCTTGCTCACAACAACAGTTATAGAGCTTTTGCTAACTAATCTGGATTCATGCACAACAGTCTATTATATAAAAGAGGTTTACATTTAGTGTTTTTTGGACACCCAGATGATCCTCGATTAGCACAAAGGAATATCCTTTAAAGTCCATGCCCTATATTTCATTTGATTTATTATTTCTTTAGAAATTTAGTTTTTAATTGGCCAATACATTAATGGTAGTAAATGGCCAGGGCATTGAGGTTAACAAGCATGTTTCTGTATTCCAGAATTATTTTCTTTGTTATATTCTGATAGATTAGCACTTAAGTTTGTGCATCCAAATTATGTTGTATTGCTGCTCTTCATTTGGCAAGGGGTAAATAATTAGCCTGATGTATAGTAGACCCATTTCAAATCCAATCGCAAGATTGACTGTTGATTTATTTTTATGGTTGATTATTCTCGATGATGAATGATTATTATTCTCTGTAATTCTGTTTAAACTTATAATCTCAGGCTTATTCCTCATGACATTCATTTGCATTTAATTTTATATTTAAATTTTTGATGATGATGATTTTTCCATCACCCCAGGTTCACCCCTAGACATTATACTATTAATATATATATATAGTAATGATAACAATTAGAATATATCGAATATTATTAGGCAAATAATAACCCATCCTGTTCAAATGCCAATTTTGTAATGCAATCAATAAACTATTATTATTTTGGGTAAGTGATTCAATTCAACCAGTGATTAATAAATAAATGGTATAACACTTTCAAATATAAAAATTTCTAAAGGTATAAATATATTTATAAAATAAAATAAATAATTTTGTTAAGATCCAGTTGAAATATCAAATTGTGCTAGCATGAAGTGTTTACAAACTATTGATTAAATAAATGTAAGTTATAAAAATTTAAATAATGTTGAGCACCAATTTATATTGGTTTAAATTAAATATATTAGCTTAATCAATTGAAGTTTAATAAAACATTAGATCAACTTTTACTAATTATTTATTGTAATCAATAAAATCTAATTGATGAAATGCTACAATAATACAATAAATTATTAAAATATATAGGTATTTATTCAATATTTGGCTAGCTAGTATTAACAAGCAAATAAATTATATAGAGGTTCTTGAAGCTTATATTAAAATATAGAATAATAAATAGACTATGAATAATTAAAATAACCAATTTTAATTAATAAAATTAAAAATATTAATATAATAAACACAATGAATAAAAAAGTTAATAAGAAAATGAAATGATATTTATTAGGCTGTTTGATTATGAATTAATATGTTTTATTTATTTCATATGTTGTATAATTTTTACCTATGTATCTAGCCATGTTATGAATGATACATGAATAAACCAAAAACAAAATATTATCTTTGCATAAATATTTATAAATAAATACTCAAAATCATACATATAAAATTTCAAGTAAATATGTTTAGCTTGTTTCCTTGTTTTTCCCCCAATTATAAACATGAAATTATTAATTTAAATACAAAATTATATTATCAAAGTATGGTAAAATATATTGCCATAAAGATAATTTGTAAATTCTTATACTTAAGACCTAATGCTCACTATATATATATATATAATTAATAAAATAAGTTATAAATTTCGTAACTTGCTTTTAAGCTTGCATTTAAATGATCACTAGATGGAGCTTACCAATAGCTCTAAACAAGCTTTATTTTTATAAGTGCCGAAAGAGAAAAAATTCAAAATCTTTATTGTTACACCCCTACCTCTAGACCAATTGGTTTTGAGCTTATGGCTCACCTCAGTGAAGGGCTGGGCCTCTAGAAACTAGATCTAAAATACTACCTCAAAAGTCAGCACTTATAAAACACATTTCTATCAATTTAAAAGTCTGAACTTTTGCGACATGTAAATGTCTTCAAATCCAGCTTTGCAAACCAGATAGCTATGTGGCTCTGAATTCAGCTCAGTTTCACCATATAGTAATAGCCTCTGTAATATAGCATCACAAAAGTCATCAAACGTACACTTATAATAATTAATAAAACAAGTTATAAATTTCGTAACTTGCTTTTAAGCTTGTTTAGAGCTATTGGTAAACTCCATCTAGTGATCATTTAAATGCAAGCTTAAAAGCAAGTTAGGAAATTTATAACTTGTTTTATTAATTATTATAAATGTACCTTTGATGGTTTTGTGATGCTATATTGCAGAGGCTATTACTATATGGTGAAACTGAGCTGAATTCAGACCCATATAGCTATCTAGTTTGCAAAGCTGGATCTGAAGACATTTACATGTCGGAAAAGTTCAGACTTTCAAATTTATAGAAACATGTTTGCTAAGTGCTGACTTTTGAGTTAGTATTTTAGATCTAGTTTCTAGAGTCCCAGCCCTTCACTAAGGTGAGCCATAAACTTGAAACCAATTGGTCTGTGGGTAGGGGTGTAACAATAGAGATTTTGAATTGTTTCTTTTTCAGCACTTATAAAAATAAAGCTTGTTTAGAGCTATTGGTAAGCTCCATCTAGTGATATATATAATAAAAACAAACAAATGTACTATAAGATTTTAAATAAAAAGTAATAATATTAGGAAATATATTTAAATGTTGTTTTGTAAGGCAATCAAAATATTCTTTTAGTTAGTTTATATTAACAAACACATGCAATCTAAAGTAAATAATTAAATAATGAAAACATATGACTTGTTTAATTTATCCAAAAATTGTCAGGTATGTTCCTTAACTAGAACTCCATATCTAATGATGCTTTTAGTGATATGAAGATATATTAAATAAGCATGATATTTGAAGTCCAATTATATTTCAATTATAGCATTTAAAACAAAATTTTTATTCACCCAAACAAAGTATATATTTTAAATAAAATATTTCCTAGTAAAATATTGAGACATTAATATTTTTCCATTTTTTATATTAATATTAACATTGATTAATCCTTAGGTATTCTATAATAAACATTGTACATAACATTAAAAATTTAATCGATAATAAATTCCATATATCATTTAAATTAGTTTATTAATAATATACCTTGCCACATTGAGATCCCTTAATAAATTAATATACTGCTGTGGCATTAAAAAATGCATTATACAATGAGATGATTTATTATAAAGTGCTAGCAGATCTCTCAAAAGACAAAAATCTTTCGGAGCAAACACTTTTTCTACCTAACCATTCATTTTTATAGCAAACTCCAACTATTAATATTATATATAACACATTCTTTTCGCTTGTTGAGATGCAGATTAAGAAAGAATAATCAATCTAAGATCAGGGTTATATATACATTTCCTTGATATCAACATATTTAAGTCAGTTTTTTAAATATTGTTCTCATTTCACTCAAAATTAGCCTGTTGCTATGGTCTCTGTTATAATGGGTTAAATTTTATTCAGTAAAAAGTTTTTGAAATATGTCAGCATTTGTAAAGTAAAAATGTTTCTTAACTTTATAATAAATAAAATGAAAGAAAAATACTAAAATAAATCTTCAAATTGAAACATATTTTAAAATCATAATTTAAACAAAATATGAACATACTTTCATATATTTATTTATTTAATATATAATATTTTATATTTTTAAATACCTATTGAAATTATTATATATAGAAAATAACATTTTAAAATATTTATGATTTAATATTGTTTTAATTGTAAAAACATGAAACACATATACATGCATGTACACACTAAATAATAATTGACTATTTTGTTATTTATGTATTATTTGTTAAATATTTGCAGGAAGTTAAAAAAATTACTAATAAATGAATCTCTATATATATTTAAATTTATTCAATCATTGTAATAATAAAATATTAATTTTATCACATCATGTAATTTGATATAGTCTTGGTTAAGAAAATTAAAAATTAAAAATTTATGAATGTTGACAATATATTATCCATTTTTTTTCAGGAAGGTTTAAATTTATACCAAAATGGTACAATATATATATATTTAAAAAATAAGTGAAATAATGCTATTAAAAGGTGAGAAGGTTGCCTTGACAGCAGTGAGAAATGTTGATTACTATCTTTATTGTGAATGTTTAGGTGGTTACTGGTTGGTTTCTAATTTTATATATATATATATATATATATATATATATATATATATATATATATATATATATATATATATATATATATATATATATATATATATATATATATATATTATTATTATTATTACTAATTGACAATCTTTGAAGCTAAACAAGTTTTCTCATTAATCTATAAAAGGTCTGTTAGTTTTTTTTATTGAAGAGCTATTATGGTTTAATAAGAAAACTTGTTTAGCCTGAAGATTATCAAGTAGTAGTAATTAAACCACTAAACATCACATGATCACTATCTCATACTAGCACATAATTGTTATTAAACAATTCAAAACAAAGTAAAACTCTCCATATAGTAGTGCCATCTTGTGCCAACAAGAGCAATCAATGGATGCCAGAAGGCTTGTGCATAAAATCCCTATCTAGTGCCTACTCATACAATATCCCCAGACTAGTTTCTGGCTTGTGGCCTTCATCAGTGAGGAGCCTTGGATCTGAGAGCACTGCACCTAGATCTTAGGATCTAATGCAACCCTCCAGCAGCCACCTTTTAACTCTATTTAACTACAAAACTATGAGAATGAAATTGAAAATGCAATTAATATTTTCAATCCAAGCTCAATAGCTTATATAGTCATATGAGTCTGAACTCAATTCAGAACCCATACATTTTGATGTCTTTGGCTCTTTAACAACCATAGCCACCACTATCCTATTAGGCAGGATTGGTGTTAAACCACTAAACATCGCATGATCACTATCATTTTATTGAGCTTGGATTGAAAATATTAATTGTGTTTTCAATTTCATTCTCATGGTTTTGTAGTTAAATAGAGTTAAAAGGTGGCTGCTGGAGGGTTGCATTAGATCCAAAGATCTAGGTGTAGTGCTCTCAGATCCAAGGCTCCTTACTGATGAAGGCCACAGCCAGAAACTACTCTGGGGATATAGGATGAGTAGGCACTAGATAGGGATTTTATGCACAAGCCTTCTGGCATCCATTGATTGCTCTTGTTAGCATAAGATGGCTCTACTATATGGAGAGTTTTGCTTTGTTTTGAATTGTTTAATTAGTAGTAATTGATAATTTCTTGGCAATATCAAAAGCCAAACATGTTATCTCTGTTTACATAAATATAATCTCATTTCTATTTTTTATTATAATAACAATCCATAAATATTTAATTCAATATATATATTGAAGTCTTAAATGGAATCCAAAGAGACTGTAAAAGTCCTTAAAAAAGACCACAAGTGATGCGAATAAATAAGATAAAAAAGTTTGTTAATATGATATGAAGAAAAAAGGCTTTGGATTGGAGTAACTGGAATAAACTCAGAGAATCCTGTAGTGGCTTAATAACAGTCAAAAATAATGATCCCAATAATGATAATATCTGTGCAATAAAATCAAGTTTTCAGGTTGAAAGTTACAAATAATGTTTTTATGTTTTCAGGTGAATGTAATTTGACATTATTATTATAGCATGGAAGCTATAGTTTTATCACACCTATTATCATCTGGGTAGTTAATGGATGGATAATCAGCAGTTGTTGGCAGTTAATTAATTTAGACAATATAAAACATAGAAGAGATAATATTAAAAGATGTAGAATTAGCAAATGATTAACTTGATATCATTGCTTTTAATAAGCTTCTTTTACAAAATATTTGTATAGAGATGTGCTATCCCAGTCAACTCCATTATGTCTGCATAATAGCTTATTCCATCTTGTTGCTGATACTGATAGTGAAATAAATTTTATTTGCATTAAAATCCTATCCACACATTATTAAAGAAAAGATACACCATTTAGATTATAACAGATTTCTAATTGCCTCAGTAAATAACAGTAACAGCAAATTTATAAGATTTTTTAAAAATAAAACAATAAAAACAAAACATGTCAAAATAGTCATTTGACCTTTTTATTTTATCTTTTTAAAATTTTGTTTTGGATAAAATAATTAACATCTAATTCAAATGAAAGATGAGATGGGGATTTCCATTATTAATGTCTCTTGGAGAATCTCCGTCCGATCTCAATGCTTCCTTTACTGACCAAGTCAATAGAAAGCCTCATCAAAGAGGATATACAAGATAACATCATTAGTCATCTTTCATCTTATCAATTCGCCAAGAGAGGGAGCTCGACTGCCGATGCCGTCAGCCGATTTCATCTTCTGGTTGACTATGTTCATAAAAAAAGAAACCCCAGACCAGTCACAATTCAACTTGACTTTGCTGGGGCCTTTGACTGTGTCAAGATCGATGTGTTACTCAGTGTACTGGAGGGGCTCCAAGTACCTGCAGCTTACCTCCAAATAATAGAGAACCTCCTGCAAAATCATGAGATATTTCTCTCTTTGGATGGCAGAGTTGCCCCAGGATTTTGGCCCTGTATTTCCATCCCACAGGGCTCACCTCTGAGTGCTCTCCTCTTTGCAGCCTACATCAACCTGCTGCTGTTACACATAGAGGCATCTTTCCCTGGAATTGCAATACCTATGCTGAAGGAGAACATACACCGCATCTCATATATGGATGATGTGGTAGTATTCCTTCCATCCCAGAGTGAGTTGGTGGGGCTCAAAAAACTCTTGGACCAGTTTGCAAGCGAATTCAGTCTCAGCATTAACAGAGAGAAGTTGGCTATCTGGATGATTCTCACTGGCAAGAAGATCTCTGGCTGGTTTGAGGCCTCCCCCCAAAAATTTCTTGGGTTTCATCTGGCCTCTCCCCCTTCCATCATGAGGAGAGATCTGGAAAATTCCCTAATCAACAAGATTGAAGGCTTAATTACTTCATTATCCAAGGTTTATCTTTCTCTGTTTGGGAAGGTAGCCCTCCTAAATTCAGTGGTTTTACCCAAAATTTTATATTACTTGCCGGTTTCTCCCCAACAATTAGATTTACCAAATGAATCGAAACCCTACGCAGGAGATTGTGCTAGGGGAGCAAAGCTCCTGTCATCAGTTTGAACATGCTTCAAAAACCAAAATTCCCCAATGGCCTTGGACTCCATTCTCTCAAAGTCTTCTATATCCAAAGAACCCATAATGTTCTCTATAAGATCTTTAAAGATAACCTACAGATGGAATGCCCTTTCCCAATAGAGGTGGATCCTACCGATCAGCCCCCTCCTAAACTGCATAAATTCTGGATCCAACATCAAGTGTCTATCACTGTTCAAAACTTTAGAACATCAAGTTTACTATTCCAAAATAAACTATCCTACTGGCAAGTCTACCAATTGGTTTCAGAGGGCAAAACCAAAACCGGTAATGTACTTCCAATTGGAATACTGCAACTCTCAAAGATAACAAAATTACTCAAACTAAGTCCCAAGTTTGTTGACTTTCTCCTGAAGGTCAACCTGGGGGCTCTCCCTACTGCAGCCTTCCTTTGTTATCAAAGGGGATATAATATCGACACACTCTGCCCTTTATGCATGAAACAGGAGGAATCCATGGTCCATATTCTTGATTATTGCGGATCATGGTCATACCTACATAATCTCGCACTGAATAGAACCAACAATTCAGACCCTGCCTACATCATGCTCAAGCCAGCATTCGGAACAGGAAACATTGCACTGATACGTCTTGCCACGTTTATAAACTTTTCAATCTGGTCAGTCAGATGTGGAGTCACATTCAATAAAAGTTGTGACCACCCCATTGATAAACTATTCTTCAATATCCTGTGTAAAATTAAAAAGGTTGATAAATACACTGGTCAACGCTGGTGGGTGGACCAGACATGGGGACAGTTTAGACTTTAATCATATCACCGCACCGATCTCAACCGTCTATACCCACAGAAAGCCTAAATCCAGGCGCTCCCTATCCCAGAACAAAACTTGATTGAACTCTACTCAAAGGATACTCAGCTATACTGAATCTTAACCTTATGAATTGGTTAATTGATAGACTATCTCACTCTCCTTTTGCTTATATCCAAAAAAACTCATAAGTTGTAATTGATTTCAATTGTAGCTGTTTATGTACCTAGAATTAGACCTAAAAAATAGAATGCAAATAAATTGTTATTGAAAGTAAAACACTAATATTTATTTGGTCATCCCATACTTCCCAGATAGGTGAGATCCATTTAAAATTTATAAGGAAGATTTCAAAAATTGTCTTGTTATGTATGTGGAAAATATTTTTTTAGACAATCATGTTAATTCCAAATAATTTTTCAGCACTTGTTACTTAATGAAATAAGAAAACAGTTGTTATAAATATACATAGTAACAAATTGACAGCATCTAATACTTAATAAAATATAAATTAAAAATGGTTTACTAAAATGTAATGTAGTCAAATTTCTTTTGAAATGTGAATCCTTTTATTTTGATTATAATTCCATAGCAGAAAATAGATACTATTTTTAAAGAACAAATTATTTTACTTTTATAATATGTATTTTTTATTTTATATTTGTATTTGTAACTATTAAACTATTAAATATTATATATATATAAAATACATATTTTGCAGGTTCATCCGTGTTAAAAACTTTTAATACCAATACACTGACGTTTCGACTTGGTCACACAAGCCATCCACTCTGTGGATGGCTTGTGTGACCAAGTCGAAACGTCAGTGTATTGGTATTAAAAGTTTTTAACACAGATGAACCCGCAAAATATGTATTTTATATATTTAACCCGTGCAAATCTTCGTTTTAATATATATATATATATATATATATATATATATATATGTAATGGTCTGATATTTTGCGATATTATTATTTCCACACTTAATTCTAATGCTTCGACAATTCAATTTATTTCTCTACTGTAGGTAGCGCTTTAAACAGTTCTGATGCTGATTGTTTAACGTAAAAGATGCAATATTATGCAAATCAGGTTTGCCATTTCTTAGAGATGACATAAAACGTATCTCTTTTGTTTATTGAGTTAGAGTCCGAATTAATAAAGTAGGCCTCTTTGATTTTTCTCCTCACCTCTTGAAACTAATATATATATATATATTTTCCAAAACATATCTAATTTCTTATAAATTTAGTTGAAAGTTAAGTGATAATAGGTGGAAAAATAATATTATTTAAAAATAAAATTTATATTTTGCTTTTTATATGCAGGATTCGAACTCAGACTTTCTCACGACCCACTACTCTCGGTGCCATCTCATATTGCTGACCCACCTGATCACACACATGTTGAAAAGATAAATAATCACCAATATACATATTTTATGCTAAACCAGCAATCATCAGTTGGTCTAGATTACTATCCTCACACATATATATAATCAGTGCTCAGCTTTATATTAAGATAGCCAATCTTCATGCTTTAATGGACAGGCTTCAAACTATTCCAACTCACAACTCTTCAGCCTTCCATTTCATTGACAATCTGAAGATGGAACATTCAAAGCCCTTATTAGTGCCAAGGTTCGTGTGAAAGTCTGAGTTCGAATCTCGCATATATTACAAATATAAATGCAGGTTTAAGTTTGTACAATGTATTATTTTGCTTTTTAGTAAATAAAATTGTCAGATGATAAAAAACTTATATATGGGACCGTTATAATTTTGTGGAGAGAATTTATTTGTGATTTTGAAAAAAAATAAGAAAAAGGTTTTTATTAGTAGAAGTCATGTAAGTTTGAAGACCGATCTGACTATTTTTGCATAGAAAAATCAGTCATTTGAATTACTCAGCAGAAAGAGTCTGATATTAAAGAAAATGCTAACTAGATACCCCATTATGTTTGAGTTTGATACCCTCCCCCCTAGTCTGTCATAGAAGTTTCTTTAAGTGATATATGCAGTTATTATTAAAATATCTCTTATAAAAGCATTGCAAATTCCAAAATATCTTTCATCAAGCTAAAAAATAGCACAATAAAAGAATTATTAAAAAAAGTCTAGAAAATTCCTTGATTGGAAAACACAACTATAAGCATTGACTAAGTAAAATCTATTTATAGATAAAATTGAAATATAATGTCAGAATTTTTATATGTATATAAATACTTGCTTCATTAGCATGTAATCTATAAAATATGTAAGTGCTTACATAGTTCTCCACACTTTAGTAGCTATGATTATGGGAGCATAATACCTCCTGAAAGTAAATTGCAGAGGACTATTTGCTTTTACTAATTTCATTATCACCAAACATCACGAGATCACCATTTCTTATGCTTGCTCATAACTGTTATCAAAACAGGCAAAACTATCTATACAGTAGCGCCACTCAGTGTAAGTCAGAGTAATCAATGAATTCCAGAAGCCAGAAACTAGTCTGGGAATGTTGGATGAGTAGGCATTAGATAGGGATTTTATGCACAAGCCTGGCATCCATTGATTACTCTAACTTCATTATCTGTACACCAAGCACATATATATTTTATAAATACTTGCATAATTTTTCCTTAGCTAATAAAACTTGTTTTAAATGAATTCATTAATCTTTCTATAAATAAATTGGTTCAGTAATAAACTTTTTATTGAGTTGTTTTTGTCACACTTTTATTACTTGAGTAATTATAATTCATGAAGGAAACATTCAATTTTATAAAATCAGATTTAAAATTCAATATTGGAATTAGACTATCTATTAATATTAATACTTTGATCATTCTTCTTGTAGGTGCATTTGTTTTTAATCTATTATTTTTTATACTTAAATTGTATTAGTGTTTGATTGTAGTTATATGACGAACTATTTTCATCATCTAATATTAAGTGTTGAATGTCTTTAGAAAAATTCAAACTTTATTTAAACTTTTCAAATACATTCAACTGCTAATAATAGCACACAAGTTAGTAATAGCACAACATTTTGAGGGTAAAATACAAAAAAAATAATTTTTTAAAAAGCTGATCATATGAATGAGCAAATAACCCCATAAGTTAATCTGGAGTATTAACACATAAGTTTGGAAGCCACTATTTAACCTTGCTCTTAGAAAAAGTAGAGAAATCAGGACCATCGTAAAGTATATAATATTTCTACTCACTGTTGTCTTTGTCAGATTACGCTAGTTGATTGGAGTGTCACCGTAAATATAATATTCATAAATTTAAAGGTTCAAATTCGATTTTTATGCTAGTAATACTATTAATCAGATCAGCAATACCTAAAGAAGAGAGGACAAAAATATACATAAAAACATTTTGTTATATACTGACATGTGTGCTATTACCGACAGTTAAACGTATTTAAAAAGTTTTAATAATGTTCGAATTTTTTAAAAGATATTTAACATTTAATATAAGATAATGGAAATACTCCAATATATAATTACAATTAAATTGTATTTATAGATTATTAATATCTTGGAAATATGATGATTAACTATTTCCATTTGCCAAAAAAAAAAAAAAAAATGGAGAAATAATTGATATTAAAAGAGTTACATAATTTAAAATTAAACATATTTATTTTTATTAACACCAATTTAGATATGCATATACATGCATGATAGAAAATCCTAATTTCTTATTTTAAACAAATTAGATACCATGCAGAAAACGAAAATGAGAATATTTAAAAAATGACACCTGATATAAAAATAAATTATTTATTTTGTCATCAGTGGAGTATTCGATCATCAGTAATAAATAATTAATACAGTTTTCTCATCTACGCATTACATTATATATATTAAATCGGATCATAATTTCTGTTGAGACGAATTTCAGACTTTCCAAATTTCCAGCCTATCTGACTATAGGAGACTGTGTTTGAAATACTAGTTTAATAAAAGAACATTTGAACTCTGATAGAAAACGTATGTTCTCCACATAATAGCTCATTATTATATATATAATCATTAGTGAAAGAGTTAAATAAATTTAAGGCAAAAATAAATAAATTGAATAATAAAAGTTCAATCACAATTGTGTGTTTCTACTCTTAATCTGTTCATTCTTGATTGACTCTCAAAAAATGTTAGTAATATCAGCACCAGGCACCTGGACTAATCACTAAACAAGGCAATACTCTTAAGTATATTTGCCTTAAAGAAATCATTAAAAAAATATAAGAAGCTTAGATATTTATTTATTATTATTTTTTACTGTAAATATTATTTTTATTTTGAAGGGGGAAATATATATATATATTTCAAGAATAGAATTTCTTTAATTTCTTTAAAAATTTTATTTCAATTATATAAAAAAATAATAATAAGATTTTTATTTAATACTTTTAATATAAAGGTACAAAAAATCTTCTTGAGAAAATAATAGGAATTTAATAAAGATTGCATACAGCAAACTTTTATTGTCCTTTTAAACCTGCAGATGACATTTGGTTAAATTAAATAGAATTCAGTTTGGTCTTAAAAGATATTAAATAATTAACTTCTGAAATAAGAAATAATTGTTATAGACTTATCCTGGTGGCCTGAATCAAGTAGATATTATTTAATATATATATTTTTTAAATTAAAAAAAAAAAAGATATGTACTTTTCCACTTTGACAAAAACTGTAAAAATAAGCTATTTTATTCTTTTATCAAATAATATTTCTTATTCAAAGTTAATTTTATCTTTCTTATTTATTTTTCTCTTCTTATTCTCTCAATTTAAATCTCTAAATATCAATAGTGTGTACAGGTTCAATTATATATATATATAGCATGAAATACGTATCCTGGTGATTATTTATCTCTTCAACAGGTGTATAATCAGGTGGGTCAGCAATATGAGATGGCATGGAGAGTTGAGGGTCGTATGAAAGTCTGAGTTCGAATCCCTTAAATATTACATTATATGTGTGCAGGTGTGTGTAAGCCTGTATAGTGTATTAATTTACCATTTAACGTATATATATATATATATATATATATATATATATATATAAGATAAATATATAATTATAATACATTAATATGCATAAAATTAATTGTAAGTTACAAGCATTTTTAAAAAACATGCTTTTGGTTAGATTTATCTGGGAAGTCATACCATCATCAGGTAAAAATTATTTGATTTAAAAAACATAAAGTATGCTTTTAAAATTGCTGTTTTATTTAAAACTATAATTGTGCTTAAGTATCATATCAATCCACCACATTGTTAACAGATTTGAAGCTCATATAGTTATAATTTGAATTTTTTTTTTTTTTGATTTTAACTAGCCTTACAATTTTTTTTCAGATAGCTGATAGTCAATTTAGTAAAATTTAAGAAGAAGCAATAGAGTTGGGCTGTAATTAATAGATTTTAAACTCCAGAGCCTGCACGCCATTAGGGAATTGAACCAACTATTGGTCAGTAAATGGCTATCTAATTATTATTAGCTAGAAGATAGAACAGAAATAGAATATTTTCCTAAGTTTTGCTATACAAAGATTAGAAAAACTGGTCAGTAACGTCTATTACCTCACAGTCGTTGCTCTTTAGTATATTATCTAAAGGCTTTTATATTTTTATTCAAAATGTTAATATGCTTATTGTCTCAGTACATTGCAAGAAATAATCATTACTAAAAATGAGTATATATGGAAAGTGTACACTCTAAAAATATCAATGGTTTTATTAGTTATTATGGAAGTATTTTTATATTTTAATAACAAATATGCTCATACCATTGTGTATTATAAATATACGAAATTAATTAAAGCAGTATTAAATTTTCAAAATTCTCTTTGTCACACTTTCTGTTTTATTCTATCTATATGAAATAATTAAGAAAAAAATACGCTTCAGGAAATTATCCTTTCATGAAAAAGTCTGATATTTCTGGCAATGCACAAAACCATTTCTATTTATATATCAGTAATATTATATAATTGATGTTAAAATTACAAATATTATTTTTAAAAAGTGTATTTAAGATGGCTCAATAATGCATAGATAGTGTTAAATAATATTCATTTTTATCCATGCAAGATTCTTTGGAGGAAATGATTGTTATATAGCTGTTTCTTGTGTATTAATGAACTACTAAAAATAATCTTAAAATAATATTGCCAAGATTTATATTCAAACTTTATTTATCAAATAGATTGCATTAGCAATAATTAAATAAGAAGTATATTATTATAATGATAGGTATGTTCATTGTTTTTGTAGGAATTTAGTTGCTTGAAACAACTGTCTTATGGTGATTGTACAGAGTTTTTATTATTCTGGCAATGTATAGAAGAAATAAAAAAATAAGTTAATTGCAGTTTGGAGATCTAATATCACCTCTATTAATTTCATATATATATATATATATGTCCACAGATGGCGTTCTATCAAAAACACCGATCAAGCATATGTTTCGTTTACATAAACGTCAGAGTAGTTAGTATTCACTATCTCTAACTATAATTCCACTTTCAGATCATGATTTCAAGCTATTTGCTATCATCAGTGAAAGACAGGAATAAAGAAACTAGATCTAAATACAAACTCTGAGCGTTTATGAAACAATTTCTATTCTGCATTATGAATTTCAACTTAATAGCAAACCAGTATAACAGAGGCATCCCCATCGTAGAAGCCTCTGTATCATTGCGAGCACCAAAAAAGTACATTTATGATAAACAAAAATGCAAGTTAAAAAACTTGCTAACGCTTGTATTTATGTCCACAGATGGCGTTTTTGTTTATCATAAATGTACCTTTGAGGTCTTTCTTGCAATGATATAGATTGCAGAGGCTTCTACTATGTGGTGATGCTGAACTGAGATCAGACCATATAGCTATCTGGTTTGGTATATGCTGAGTTTGAAGACATTACGTGTCTAAAAAATTCACGCTTTCAAGCCCAATAAATTGTTTCATAAACGCCCCAGAGTTTGTATTTAGATTTAGTTTCTTATCCTATTCCTGTCTTTCACTGATGATAGCAAATAGCTTGAAATCATGATCTGAAAGTGGAATTATAGTTAGAGATAGTGAATACTAACTACTCTGACGTTTATGTAAACGAAACATACGCTTGATCGGTGTTTTTGGTAGAACGCCATCTTGGACATAAATACAAACGTTAGCAAGTTTTTTAACTTGCATTTTTGTAACTTGCATTTTTTTTTATTTACATATATATATATATATATATATATATATATATATATATATATATATATATATATATTGTAACCTAGTGTTATTGACACTTGGTTTACTTGGCATTATTTCTGCAGGAAAACAATGCTATTCTTTAAAGAAATAAAAAGATAAAATAACAATAGTAATAATTGATTAATAAAGTATGCTATTCACTCACTTTGGCATGTTTTGGGTGAATAACTAATAGATTTAATAACTCAATGTCATTTTAAAGAGAGAACATGAATAATTTAATTGAGATATTAATAATTAGAGCAAATTAATATGGTATAAAAGCTAAACAGTAATTGATTTTGGATGGGTAGAGGGGAGAGTGGATGAGTGTCTTATCATAAAGCACAATAACTTCTGGTAATTTCTTTTTGTAAAAAAAAAAAAAAATAAAGAAAAAAAAAATATAATGTTTAAAGAATTATACATCACTGATTGTTAATTTAATGTATTTATTATTTTTTTTTATATTGTCAAATTACTTTGTAATCCAGGTAAATAATACTAAAACTATATGATTGTAATAGGTTTTTCCTTTCTTTTGTTTATGTTATAATCAAATGATTATTTTTCTGGAAGAGGTCGCTAAAGTAAAAAAAAAAACAACAACAACAAAACGAAACAACCAATTTCATAATCAAGATCATTTTTTTTGAAAAAAAAAAATAGATAGTCTGCTTTTAGTTTTCAAGGAAGGAACAGTGCTGAAATTTGGTAACTCAATTTTTTCATTTTATTTTGCAGAAATAAATGTAATCAAAGTAAAATTTTAATAATATAATGTGTGGCTAAATTTTTTTGATAAGATATCCTGATTTTCTTTGCCATCTACCTATTTAAAGACCTTTTATACTTAAAAATTTATTGTCTCACGCTAAAGTTAAAAATGACAGAATTAACTAAGGGAATCACGAAAAGTGTTATTATGTCTAAATTAAGGAAGATAAATGATTTCCAAGTGAGAAATAATTATTTATTAACTTTATGTCCTTTATTGATATTTTCTTGGTATAGAAAGAAAAAAAAAATAATTGAAAGAAATATTTTGAAACCAAGGAAAATCAACTAGAAACATTTTCGCGCTCTTTCTCAATATTGTCTGCCTTTACAAGTAATGTAGTTACATACGTTAAAATATGTTTTATTCACCAAGAATTGTCTGGAAATAATAATAATGATAAATAAGATTAAATTATGCACCTGTATATTTTAAAAAAAAAATATATAAAAAAAAAAATATATAAACTTTCTCAGAGTAAATATAGGAAAAGTTATATAGGGGCATTCTTACGGAGAAGTTACCGTTAAAAAAAAAAAATTATAATTCCTAAAGTATGAACAAAACCAAATATCTTAGTGACTTAATGATAAAAATAAATGATATATTATATTATACATCAGTTGGAATTATTAAAACTTCATGTACACGTAAATTGACTGCAGTTATTATCATAATAATCTCTCGGAAAATTGCGCATTTTCGTCCATAAGTAAGCTAGCTAATAAGTATACGTATCGTCAATAAAAAAAAAATATTGTGTATGTTTATCGTCTATCGTCAACTGTTCGTTATGTTAGAATATGTATATTTTATTTTCTTGGATCCCAAAATTGTAGTAGTTTAATTCAAGTAAGAATTAATCTTCAATTCTGCTATATGTTTCTTTACCTAATTTATTAAACGCACAAAATAAGAGAAAACTTTTATTTAAAGGAAATAATACCATGCGTTTATTGTTTTTAAACTTGCTTCGTGAAATACGACTGGATAAAGCTCTTCACCTGGACCAATTGCTCAACAGAAAACATTTTCTAATGAGAGAGTATGCACTTGTTAATTAATGATTGTTTAAAACTAAGTTATAAATAATATGTATTTTTTTTGTTATATCACATAGGTTAAAGTCTGTATGGTCAAGTGATATTTAATAGCCTTGTAATAACAAAGGTATGTTTTAATATAATTATTATAGGTTAAGTTGATATTTAACACGAAAGAAAAAAAAATCTATAAAATATGTTTTAATTATTACATACAATTGTAGGTAGAAATTTTGTATGTTAGATACGTAAAAGAAAAATATTTAGATATTTAAGGGGTGAAATAAATATTGAAAATTATCAGAAGTAACTAAAAAAAAAAAAAAATGCTATAACAAAATATTTCTTGTTAAAGTTTTGAAACGAATTTATACTGTATTAATTGAGGAATTTATTCCTAATTATTCTTAAATAACACATCCACTTTATTTAGTTTAAGATAGTATGCTACCAACTATTTTGAATGTTCCTTTATTAAAATTAAAATTATTATACTTTTATTCTATGATGTCCATTGATTTCAGATGTTGATCAAAGTATACCCGGTAACATAAGTTTATTATAATCAGTGTATTTACTTATCCTGCCCAGATATAGCATTGGTATATGCTTAATATTCGCATAGGTAATAATTATAATGTATTTATTTTGTGGGATGAAAAATGATCTCCCCAAAAGCTTTGTTTTCCATGAGAGGAAGATTTTAAATATAATGTTCAGGTATGTTTATAGCCCAAGTGATCGATTCTCATAGATAGGACGATCAAGAATTTATCTAGCATTTAGTATGCTTCATTCGTTTAAATCCCAGGAGAGGATTGTATTTGGTGTGTGTTCGTTGTATGCCCAAGTAAGAGGCAAGAAACCACCAAAATATTTTAATGTAGTAGATTACTCTACAGACCTTCGTGGTTATTCCATATTCCTCATGTGAAAATAAAGATAGCTCCACCATGGAAGGTGTTGATTATTGTGCTTAATTTTGAAAGTTCGGGCAAGATAAAGGTTATATTGGAGGTGTTAGTTCCTCAAGATCCACTTTAGTATAAATAGTGCGTTAGTAACTAGGGTCAATATCTGTATTGTGCTGCTAAATATTGCTAGTATTTGACAAGTAAATCAATGGAGAAAGTAATTAAAATTGCGTAGTTTTAAAACGCTTATTTACTGAAGGAATATTCAAATGCAATATTTAATTCTGGTTAGTAATTAAATAATACTCATATTTAAAATTATACGTATGAATAAAATTTGTATCATAACTTAAGTTAGCATTAAGTTAAATGTAAGATGGTAAGTGTAACTTCTGATAACTGGCCTATAATTAGAATAGGTTATCCCATTAAAGACCATAAATAAAGTAAATGTATTAGAAATAAATTTAATATTTTGCGTATTGCATATGATGGGATTAATCATTTTAAAAAAAAAACAAAAACAAAAATAGTTAGTCAATAATTTTGAATAAAAGCTTCTACAAGGTTACCAAAATTTAATAAACAATGTATTGGTAATGAAATGTACTTTTAGTTAATCAATCCATATGATTGCATACAGGAGAAGTAGTAACCTCTAGTCCATAACCAAAAGAGTATACAGATTAATGTCAGTTATATTTTATATTTTTGTATTACTATGGGATTATTGAATAAATGTTCATATATTTTTTTTTTGTGATAATAATAAATTATAGTCTTGTTAAAATTTGTTGTAGATTCATTTTTTTTGTTTTTATATGCTAAATATAAGTGTTTGCACAATATTTGCAAAACCTTTTCTTGAGTCCGAAATCATTCCAAATTCTTAAAAACTTAATATACCAGATAAATAAAGTTAAGCAGATCGGAATATGTCATTATATTTTAGTTTAATGATAATTATTTATGGAGTTGAAAACTTAAGACTAAACATTCACCTTTGTATAAAAAAAAAAAAAAAATGAATTTATTCCCAAACCATTAACTTTGGTTGCACATTATTCCATTCCCATTTAGTTAAATTGTCTAAGTAATAAATCTTAGTTATATTATTGTGTTGTCATGGATGATGGAAGGACACAAAAAGCACCCTTGTCTTTTTATTATTCTGACTGAGATTCTAAAAAAAAAAAAAAAAGGGCTGTGTTATTCAAAATTATACGTCATTATTGAATAGAATTATCATCTCTTTAAATAATATAGCAGTGGATATGAGAGATGAAGACACATTGAATTTAAGTAAAATAAATGTTTCCTATAGCCGACCAGAATGCCAGTCATATGCGACAACACAATACTGCCGAGCATTTCCTTACATGAAACAAAGAACCCTGAGATTAATATTATTATAATTATTCTTTAAATTAATAAGTGATCAATTATTGTTGTTATTACAATCGTGGCATGGCTTAAGAGAATTGAATGTACAATTGTATTATATGAAAAGTATTTTAGATCATATTGGAAAATTGATGGATATGTTGCTTTATTTTGGTTGCCTTAACAACAAGTGCAAATAAAATAAACTAATAAAAATATTAGAAATAAAATAAGTAAATTGCTAATAAACTAATTATAAGATAAATTAGGGTTAGAATATATATATATATATATGAAAAGAAAGTTACTGTTAACACTAACTGAAATAATTATAGAAAATATACAAACCATTCATTATACAATTACAAATATCCAGTAACGCCCTCTGTTTAAAGATCTATATCTCAATAATAGCAAACCTTAAAATGATACCAATTTAAGGTTGTATGCTAAATGATGTTAAATATTGAAATACAGACCTACTCAAACACAGGCGTTACTGGATATTTGTAATTGTATAATGGTTTGTATATTTTCTATAATTATTCCAGGTAGTGTTAACAGTAACTTTCTTTTCATTTATAGTTTGGGAGGAATTTAAAGATTAAAATCTAATGTTTAGTTTGTCTTTAATAACTTTGTAAACTTGTTAGTTTATTAGCAAAATTTAAGATCGTTTGCTTATTTAAAATCTTATCCATCCATTTTATGTATAGTTGAGATACAGTTTAAGACTTTAACTAAACTATCTATATATTGTCATCTCTTCTAACAATATGTACAATCAAGTTCCATTTTAATCTTCTTTCAACACTAATCAGTGATATCCATTTTTTCACACAAATATTATATTTTTGATCCTTTCTTGTTAATCCTGATATACTCTCCTCATACTTTGAACAGTGGTCTGAACTGTCTGGGTCAATCTTCTGTTAAGAATCCAAGTTTCATGATGAGAAGTAAAAACTGGTAAACACATCCATTAAAAACCTTTTTCCAAACACTTAGACATACTTTCTTTTTAATTCTAAATTACTTCTATCAAAAGTACTACATTCAAGTTGAATTTTATTATTAATTTCTTCTATTATGTTTCCAATCTGTATTAATAATCTGATAAATGTGTTTGTAGATTTTAGCTTATTCTCATTTACTATTATCAGTCCTTATTTTTTCATTTGAGAAAATTCATTGAACATATTTTTAGTATTTTTTAATATTTATCCGTAATTCTATTTTTTTACTTTTATTTGATAATTCTTAAAACATTTCCTGAAACTCTGAAGTGTTATTAAAATAACCATATGATCTGTAAAATGGGTCTTAAATAAGATCTATTTATTTTTATTTCTTTATCATTGTAAAATGTTATGGAGATATGGAATTGGTTATCCAATGTTCACCTTCTTAGGGTGACCATGATATTATCACTGTTGTTGCAATCTAATAAATGTTCTTCAGAATATTGCAATAACTTGGATTTGTATCTTGATGGTTCATTACATTTTCATAATTTATAATTCCATTGCATAATGACAGACTTATATTCATTGGTTCTTTCTATAAGTTCTTTCAATACTTGAATATCACCCACAGTGCTAAACACCTTTCTAAGTCCAGCTTTGACCCTGAATGATTTAATTGCAGATAGATTATGTTGATGAAGCTTTTTGTAGAACTGGTAGAGGATTGATGAAATGGATCTGTAATTTTTATTATCTTCTTTATGACCTTTCTTAGATATAAATATTATTTATTGTATTTCTTCATTCGTCTATTATATCTTTAGCATTTAGAAATCTTATATTTAGTTTTGACAATGATTTTTCTATTTCTTCACATGCTTTTCATAAGACATCAATAATAATTCAACAATTTCCTGTAGCTTTTCAATTTTTCATAGATTTAATGGAATGTCTCACTTCTTTATTTCAAATATCTGGTAATTCAAAAGGTGTAATAATTGTAGTTGCTACTATGTTTCTTGTTCTTTGTTATTATATAATTAAGCCATCAAACATCACATGGTGACCATTCTTTATACCTACACAAGCTATTCAGATATTAATGGGTTTTTTTTCCATTTTCTCAAAATCTACCAAAAGATCTTATGCTTTAGGTCAAGCAATTAAAAAGTGCTTTTCTTCAGCAGGATCTACTAGATGGAATTATTAGTGTAGAATTATAAATTGTGCAATGGATTACAAACAACAAGTGAAACGTTTATTATTAAATATGACTGAAAATTCAGAACCATGAGATACTGAAACTACAATTATTGCAAGAGATTTATATCATTATTTAAGTGATTTTGACTTCAACTTTTCTTTACAAATTTTTGTAAAAATATTTTCACAATCTTTTATATTATTTGATATTTTACAGAAGAAAAATTGTGATATAACCACACTATGCTTAAAATTAATAATTTTATTGAGTTCTTGTAAACAAAAATGAATAATTTTTATTTTATTTGGAACAATATACATCTTGAAGATTTTTCTTACACCCAACAAAAGAATTAAAGGAAAGTGGATGATATTGGATCCAGAAAAAAACTCTTACTAGTGACTATTTTTGAAAATCATCTAATACAAAGTTGCACCAAAAGATTTTTAGGTATTACATCTCTACAATTTATACAACTATTAGATGATAAAAAATTTATAGAATATGACAATAAATTTCCAGAAACAAACTTTAATTCATTGAAATAGTTTTATGGTCAGTTTTTCAATGCATATAAATTAAAGAGGTAATTATAAATTTACTTAATGCATATTGATTATGTAAGTAATATTTATTAAGGCAATAAACCTCAAGAGTGTGCACTTGAAAAGGTGAAGGTAAGGACCTCTACAGGTCTTAACCACAAGCTTACGCTTGTAGAGGTTCCTACCTTTGCATTTTCAAGTGCACACTCTTGAGGTTTATTGCCTTAGTAAATAAATTAAAGAGTGAATTACAGTATTTATATTTATCCTCAGAATTTGTAAATAAATCACTCAGTGATATCGAAAATATTATTATTAAAAATAAATTGAATGCAGATGTATTAAAAGAGTTATATAATTTAATTATCTTAATTTACACAATAACTTTCACTAGTGTGTCTGCTGGGCATATATTTTCAGCAATGAAATAAATTCGTACTTTTGTTAAAAATACTCATTCTTATGAAAGATTATCATCTTGGGCATTAATTTCTGTTGAAAAGAAGTTGTTATCAAAGTTAAAAAAATCAACAGTATCAAAATTTTATAACAGAGTAATTGATGATTTTGCAAAATAAACTTGTTGCATTGATTTAATTTATAAAAAGTAAAATTAATAATTAAGTAATACGGTATATCTCTATCTGTAGTTTGTATATATTTATGTATATTAATATAAATAAAATGTCCCTTAATTAAAACAAAATTGTAATCATAATAAAAATAATAAATTTAACAGTAATAAACTATTATAAATAATCTTTAAAAATCTGCAGAAGTATTTTCGGTTAATTTCTTAAACCTGCCTCAACTGCCATTAAATTAAACAAAAAAAAAAAAACAAAGTAAAAGCAAACATCATCAATTCAAATCCCACGAATCCTGTATTTTAATGTTAGCAGCTTGTCTAAGTGAAAGCAAATGTAATCAATTCAAATCTCATGAATTGGATTTGAATTGATGATGTTTACTTTCACTTTGTTTAATTTAATGGCAGTTGAGGCAGGTTTAAGAAATTAACAGAAAGTACTTCTGCAGATTTTTAAAGACTATTTATAATAGTTTATAACCGTTAAATTTATTATTTTTATTATGATTATGTATATTATTAAATAAGTAATTTGTAAATGTATACATCTAGTTTGATAATTGTTTTACCATCACTAAATGTCATTGCACACCATTGTTGTATTTTATACAGACTTTGTTTATAAACTATAAAAAAAAGAATTAATCATTGAAAATCTTAGCAATAGATTACAGATAAATTATTTTATCCTGCTCTTAGTTTACTTTAGGAAAAAACCTTTTTTTATGTAACCTAATGTATATTTTTTGATATAATACTTTTTTATTACATTATATTTTCTTTTATTATTGTTACAAATATATTCCAAGATCCTTTAGTAAATGCACTGAAATAAGAAATGAATCAAAATTTAATTACTCGCTTATAGTATTAGTAATAAATTACTGATAGTTGAAAAAAAAAGTTGTAATAAAAAATACCCTATAAACCTGGGTCTCATTTTATGCAGTAGGGTTCCTCAGAAAATATGCACAAAAGAAATCACACAAAAATAGACCTAACTTACCTTGAAAAATGGGGTATATGTTACAGTAATTTGCAAAATTGCATAAAAACAAAGCAATAAGGAAAAATTACTTTAAAATTCTGCATTAAAAAAAAAGAAATAAAGTATGACTAATAAAAAATTTCAAATATTTGAAAAATATTAATACAAGACAATTTTTTTTTACCTTTTTTTATTAACTACAGTATTTAATTTTATATTTTTTCATACATATTTTAATCATTACCACTATTTGAGGATATGCATTCATTTGTGAATCAGATTCGTGATGTCATATACAACTAGCACCACTTTCAGTCTTGTGCTGTGTTAACGGTTTTCTGTTTTTATATTAAAAAAATGAGATCACAATCAAAACAAAAAGATTATACATTATCATTAGAAAAATTATTTTCAGTTTAAAAAAATCAATAAAATCTTCGTTATTTATTTTAACAATCTAAAAAAAATTTTTTTTCTGTTATATCTAACAAAATACGTTTTCAAAGTTTAAAATTTTTGAATATTTATTGCGATATTTTTATACATAAGTATAAATCTATTATTATTATTTACTCATTAGTATAAATAGGTTATTTACTTAGAAGCTAAAATTCTAAATACAGCTTCAGGCCATATTCACATTAGCTGTTAATATAATGTTATATTTTTTTAAAAAAAAGTATTTAAAATTAAAATAAATTAATAATAATTTAAATTTCTTGATAACTAATAAATATAGTGGAATATGAAAGATATTAGGAAGAAACATGAATCACATAACTTCAAAATCACATTAAAATAATCCACATAAAATGAAACCCAGATGTATATACCCTATATATTACATATATTGATACAGGTATATACTAAGCCTGCATTTCAGTTAATAAAAGATTTTGAAATGTATTTCTTTAAATTTGTTTTAAAAAGACATTATCTTGTGTTTGGAAAGAAGATTATTCATTATAAATAGTGTTCCATCTGTAAAGGGCATCTGCCATGGTGTAAACTAAGTTATTATTAAATTTGTTTTGAAAATGTTTTATGGATTCCATGCTAATACACTTTTTAATATATTATATTATTTACTAGCACATAAAAATAAGATTTTTGAATTGTATTAAAGAAGGGCAAAGACCATGGTGAATAACACTGCAATAAACAATAAAGGTTTAATAGCCTAAATATTCACAATTAAAACTAGAGTTAAATTAAATAATATTTCTTAATTACTAAAATAGAATCTATTTAGTGTTAGTGCATAAAAAATGTATCATGCAAATTTCAATCCATGAAGTGCTTGCTTTTGCAGGTGAATTGAATTGTAAATTTTGAAAATTTATATTAATATTGTAAATATGGAAATCATTTATGATCTCATTTTACTTAAACTAAGTAGGGTTAAAAGAGAGAAATAATATTGAAAAATCAGAATTTATTTTTATAATAATAATCATTTATAGTTTATTAATATGAAGTAATCATAGCTGAATGTGCATGGAGTAATTTAACAGATGAAATGGGAAGTTGTATGTGTGGCTACCTTGGAAAATAATATTGGATTATAATGTAACCATCTATCATTTATTTATCAGGTGTTACTGCCTTTATTGGAAAAATTAAAAGACTAAAGTGGAGTTGGGCTGGACATATTGTTAGAAGAGATAATAGATGGACAATTGAAATCTTAAACTGGATTCCAAGAGATTGTAAAAGACCCAGAAAGAGACCACATGTGAGATGGATGGATGAAATAAGAAAGTGTGCAGGGGTGATGTGGAGAAGAGAAGCTAAAGATCGAAGAAGATGGATTGACCTTGGAGAGACCTTCATCCTGCAGTGGATTGATAATGATTGATTATGATGATGGTACTTAACTTTTAGCCAGCCATGCCCATTTACATGAATCAAGAGAAGATTATGAAATTATTTTTGTATTTTGTAGTCAGTTAATGTAGCCCTGTATGATGATCTTTATATTTTTGGTGTAGGTAGTTAATATATACATGTTATACATGCCATATAAAAAAATTTGGGTTGTTACTTACATGGCTTGCATTTTTGGGTAAAGATCTCAAATTTTCTTATGTATTTGTGAATGTTAATTGATAATATAAAAAATAATAATTTTATAGTTTAATTATATCTATGATGTATATCATCTCTAAATTCTTTAATTATATAATACAATGCAGATAATACTATTAAGATGATCTGTAATCAGCTCTAATATCTTTTAATTATATTATGCAATACAGGCAATATTATTAAGATTATCGGAAATCAGTAAGAAACTTTAGAGTCATGATCAGAAAATTATACCAAAATGAGCGATTGTGTAAAATGTTGGGAATTAAATTCATTTCCAAAGCAGTATATATTATAAACAAAGAGGTTTTCTAATTGCTCAACAAACTTTGAAATAAATGCAGAAAGCATTTAAGATATCTCTATCTGAAAACCACAACCCTTTCCCTGACCAATGGTTTCGTACTTTTGGCACTCCTCAGAGAGGTGCTAGAATAGCGTCAGACACTAGATCTAAAAACACCAACACAAAGCCAGCATTTATCTAATTCAGACACTAGATCTAAAAACACCAATCCAAATTAATATTACAATAATATGTGATCACAACATTGTTAGAATTACATTAGAATCAACAATATAATGAGTATTAAAGTCAATTTGCTATTTATACCTGAGAGTCAATTAATTAAAAAAAGAGACCATTTAAAGTGTGAAAAAATGAAAGTTAAGTTTATTCAACGTAGCTGTTGTGATGAGATAATGTATTGTGAACCTTAATAAAAAAAAATAATTCCGTTAGAATGCTAACATATTTGTTAAATTAAATAGAAGTGGAAAATATTTGATCACCAACCAATGATGTCATTGTAAGTAATTAAATAATATTTTTGTAAAGACGCTTTCTTTATTAGTGTTTCGTTCAATACCTCACGACCTATGCTGCAAATAATTATCCTATGTGACGAATGTAGATTGAAATGGAGAGTAGATGAGAAACGTTTAAAGGTAATAATTTTATTTTTATTTTTATTGCAATTTATTTTGAAGTGCTGAAAAAGAATATATTGCTTATCCTGTCTCTTGTTATCTTAAGAAAATCCAAAATAGAAAGGTACAATTCCGAGATTTAAATCAATTTGAATCCTCTTCCAAGTTTTGGAAAAATGTAGTGGCATTCAACTAAAATATCAAGAATTGCTGAAAATAGTCATTACGCACTGTATCTGTAGCATCTCCCTTCTCCAAAATTTTAAGTACCTAATGGTCATATTGGGAATTAGCGTCATTTTAGGTCCCACTGTTACAGTCTATATATATATGATTTTTATAAAAATGTTTTTTGAGGAAAAATAAAGTGTGTGTGTGTAGTTACATTTTCATATGAAATAAAAAAAATTTTGATTCCTTTCACAACAGAGTCTCTACTGTTTCAAATGTAAGCCATTATTAAATTAAAGTTCACGTTTTATGCACATCGACAATTTTATTTTATTTTCTTCTAGCGACTCCGAATGTTAGAATGAATAGAGGCTGATTCATGGCAGACAAGATATTAATATATATAAAGTTATAGATATAAAAATTAATATCTGAATGAAAAAAGTTTTTATTTATGAAAATTTTAACTTGATTCTAAGATGAAATTTGAATTTCGGATGATTTTTTAAGATAAATTTATCAGTTGTAGACACAGGTATATCAGCCACACACACTGGTATTATCAGAAAAGACTTGAGCTAAACTCACTTACATTAATCATACTAAATGTGCATATTGATTTTTTTTTGTTTTATCTAAAAAAATTATATATAAATATAAAAGATGAAATCTTATTTTTAAGCAAAAATAATATTTTTTCCCCCCAGCAATCTCCCAGGAACAAGCATTTATACACAGTCCCAATAGATTCTAAAGCTGTGATTAATTTACACAGTCCAATGGATTCTTTTTTATAATGCAAAATATTTTAATAATAACTTAAATATTAATGGGCTTATTAATTGTATACTAATCAAGCTCGATTTAATACGAGAGGAGTGGAAACGTAAGATACACTTTAGTCTTGTCTATGCTTTGTTAAGGTGATGAGAATAATGGACGTTTTAAAAAAGAAATGTTAATTAAAAAGCTTAAAAAATACTTAACATTTGAACCAAGTATAAGAATTTTCCAAGGCTATTAAATGAAAATCGAAACTACATTAAAAAGTTTATATATATTTTTTTAAAATCACATCTATACTAGACACAAATTTTAGGTTAGAAAATCAATAAAAAAAAGTTAAAATAAAAATCGAACAGACACACAATTACACACACACATATATATATATAAAGTATAGGGGATTCGAACTCAGATTTTCAAGCACCCTTCAACTATCCACACTATCTTATACAACTGATACATATGACCACACACATGTAGAAAAAATAAATAATCACCAATATACGTATTTCATGCTAAACCAGATGTTGGTCCAGATTATCATCTCCCATACATATAAATAATCAGTGCTCAGTTTTATATTAAGATAGCAAATCTTCATACTTTAATGGACAGGCTTAAATCTACTCCAACCTCCAACTTTTCAGACATCCATATCATTGAAAATTTGATGATGGAAACCCAAGTCCCATGCTGATGCCAATATTATTGCCATGCCCATGTTGACCTCAAGTCACTTTGACCCTTCATGTATAGGACTTTATCCATTTAAATACATAGAAAAGGGATGGTCAGGATACAAGCTTGATGTGTAAATATTTGAAAACCAGGCACTCTTCACAAACATGGGAGCTTAATTGTAAGTATAGGGGATTTGAACTCAGACTTTCAAGCACCCTTAGCATGAAATATGTATATTGGTGATTATTTATCTTTTCTACATGTGTGTGGTCATGCGTATCCGTTGTATGAGATAATGTGGATAGTTTCTAGGTGCTTGAAAATCTGAGTTCAAATCCCCTATACATATAATTAAGCTCCCAGGTTTGCAAAGAGTGCCTGGTTTTCAAATATTTACAATCTATATGTAATCAGAGGGGATTTGAACCCAGACTTTCAAGATTCCTTTAGTCAAGATGGAGTGGATGACCCAAGGGAGTTTGAAAATCTGGATTCAAATCCCCTTTAATTACATGTAGCTTAAAAGTATATATACTGCACCTGTATTTAAATATTACAGTCTATATATATATACTGTGCATGCATATGTAATAACTGACTTCAGAAGTTAAACTGATCACCATATTGAAAAATCGGTACATAATTTTTGTGGGCAAAATTTTTTTCTACAAATGGGCACAGTTTTGTTTATCTTGAAAAATATTTGTCATATACTTTCAGGAATTTTCACTGATGAGGATAATATTTAAAAAGAGGAATAAAAGTAAATATACCTCTACATAAAAAAATAATTTTGTAATTATAATATAATGAGTTTTACTTTCCATATTTTATACATATATAAAGAAGATATTCTTACCCTGTTTGTTTTCAACGACTGATAAAACAATAGGAAAAAAACCCTATGACTTTATTATTTTAGAGTTCATAAGTTCAAGTGGCAGACCTTTGAGAGGTCAGAGTCAATCCTCAACCCTGAGTTTTCTTAACCCCACATCAGACACTTTACCTACTACATCAAACTGCACAGAGCATAAAGCAATAAGGCAAGTATAACCCTGACGCTCTAAAATCTCAAAAAAAAAAATGTTCATTGAAGTTTATTTTACATCTTAAAATCATTTGTTATTTATTTAACTTTCCATGGTATAGAACAAAAATGTGCAGGAAAAAAAATATCATATTCAAATTACTAAAATTCTTAGAGATTTTTAAAATTTCGATATGAAGAAATAAAAAATAAAAGAATATTTCTCAATTCTCTCTAGTATCTATAATAAAATATTCACAGAAGAGTGGCATATTTTTGAAATTATCATTCAAATATTTTCAGAAGTTATGCAAAAAAGAATATTTCTGGAAAAAGAAAGATTACCATATAATGCTAAATCATCCATGCCCTTACTATTCTTACACAATGCTTTATATACCACCCTCTTTTACAATTTACAGTTTCAACTACCCCAGCCATCGTCTTCAGAACTTTTATATCTCCTAACTTTACTGTTAAACAATGCTTTATTTACCACAATCTTTTACAGTTTACAGTTTCAATTGCCCAGCAATCGTCTTCAGAACTTTTTATATCTCCTAAGTTGAAGTTAGGAGATATAAAAAGTTCTGAAGAAGATTGCTTGGGCAATCAAAACTGTAAACTGTAAAAGAGAGTGGTAAATAGAACATTGTGTAACAGTAGTAAAGTGCATGGATGATTTGGTATTATATGGTATACATTTGACAATGCAGTAAGAAAGAGTAGTTATTATACTTTTTGAGAAAGAAAAAGGAAGATTCTTGTTTTACTGTCTTATTAACAGCAGCATATTTTAAAATACAAACATCAACTTAATAATTCTAAATAAAGCACCATGCAATACTATTAGTTTCACTCAACATCTTCATTCTGAATAATAATTTATTCTACCAGTATATTTGGGGACTATCTCTCATATACATCAAACCCATATAACTATATAAACAATTCAGTTTGATTGTGAAATTTTAGAAACTTTTAAACTTGCAATCATTAGCTTGCTTATTACAAAATCAATAAAGATGATCATTGGAAGTGTGCATGAAATCATATATTTCTACTGATGAAACTTGATAACTAAACGAATCTGGAATTTTGGTTGGAATTATCAGATATTGACTGATTACTATGATTTAATGTGTCTGTAGAGGAGACATAAAATGAAATAGTTTCAATATAAAATTAATATCTTGAAATTCAAATGAAAAAGCAAAATATTAGAACCTTCTGATTTACTGTTTTTGATGCTATCGCAGATAACACAGACATGTCTAGCTGAAATGCAAAATTTATATTTATTTGAATTAAATTTTACTATATTAATTATGACTACACATCATACCATTTCCAATCTTCTTATACACTTCAGCAATACTATTTTGTATACCACAACATTATTCTTACAGTTTCAACTATTCAGCAGTCATCATCAGAGCTACAATATCCAAGTATATAATCATACAATTAATATATTTTATACACATATTCATATAAATAATTAAAACATACATCTTAGTCAGAACATTATAAATAATCAGTTTCCATTTTATTATTCTACTCTTAACTAATTTTATTTATATTTATATTATTTTATTATTAAATTATTCTAAATCTATTTATTATAATTTGGATATTGTAGCTCTGATGATGACTTCAGGACAGTTGAAACTGTAAGAATAAAGTTTTGGTATAAAAAATAGTATTGTTGAAGTGTATAAAAAGGTTGGAAATGGTATATGTAAATATAGAAATCAATACATAAGAAAAGGAAAACGGAAGAAGAAAATTGTATTACTTTCAATTATGGACTACTAATGAACATAGAAGATTACTGATATTTGTTAAAAGATATAAAAAATACCATTCATATACAGTATATAGCATTGCTTATCATTCATTTAAAAATATTATCTTTGATATCTCTAAAAATAAATTACATTGTTTGTGTACATGATTCCAATACGTTTATAACAACATAACAATAATCACTTCAAAGCATAATTTTATTAATAGAACTGTGTACAGATGCTAAAAATATAACATATACAAGTGATTTAACATGCTGGGTGAAGAAGCTGTTAATGGTGAGAAAACAATCAAAGTAAATTAATGTAGGCTAAGCGCTTTCGAGGTTGGTCGACATTAATTTATTTTGATTGTTTTCTTATCATTAACAGCTTCATGACCCAGCATGTTAAAGTGCTTGTATGTACTATTATTCTTATTGGAGAAGTATACTAATTATTTTGATAAACATATAGCTGAAATCATATGTATTTTTGATCACATAAATAATACATCACACCCAAATGCAAATCTAAAATTGACAAACAGAAAAATCTTGATAAGCATAAAATAATGAAGAAGATAGGTATCTTTGATACGTTTGCTTAACACAAGTCCTGAAAGATCTATTAGGAGATTTCAGAATAAGAAAATTAATTCATAGTGGCAATTATATATATTCAAATATTTTTACTGGCTTATAAATAATGTACATTAAATGATATAAGTTTGTTTTATCAAAAATATCATCAATAGTATAACAATTGGTAAGAAGAAAAGCATAGATAAATTTGTTTTTTTTTAAGTATGTCTTAAGATATGTATATTTTTAAGTAGTTACAAAAGTTTTTACTTTAATATATTCAAAAAAGACTGAAGCCTAACTAGATTTAAGCTTTCACAACCACTTGGAAAGTGTCAGATGTTTATTTATAGCAGAGTGATAATCTTTAAACACATACTATCTGATTGACTTTGCTTCCTGTTTGTGTTTAACAGCCATTGCCCAAGAAGCAAAAAGCTAACAATGGATTAAGAACTATATTCAATAACTTTGATTACCTTATATAAATGCATTCCATCTAGCTCATATTTAATTATATTCAAATGAGTTTTTACACAAATGTCATATTAGCCTAAAATTGGCATAATGTCTTTTTACCAACTATTAATTGTCAAAACATTTTCAGTCTGAATTATAGAGCCAGTTTGATAAAAAATATGATGTTTCTTTAAGCATAGAATCATGTATGAGAAACACATTTCTTTTATAAAAAGATAAAAAAATATCCACATGTAATTTTTCAAAACAAGTGTTTTATTAATTAAGCAATTTTTAACAGCTTGCATAAGTATAAGAAAGATTAAATTGTTTAAGTTTATTAGATTAAATAAAAATATAAATAAGTCTGGGAAAATATGTAATACAGAAAACTTTCATTATTAAAATTATATAGAAGTTTTGTTTTACATGATGATGAAAAGATAAACACATTAGAAAAAAAGTTTATTGAGTCTCATATGAAATAATAATAGCAAATATAATGCAAATGTTGTTTATTATCAAAGAAAATTGGAACAATATATATATATATATATATATATATATATATATATTTTGTTTATATATATATATATATATATATATATTGAAACAAAATACAATATTCATGATGATTAAAAATTTAAAGAAAAAAGATGATATATAATTTAATAACATATATTCAGGCCAATAATTAAGTTGGTTGGCTAGCTAATTTGGAAATAGGCTAACTCTATGAAAGAGAAGTCCTAAGTTTTCTTGGAACTTATTAAAAACTTCTCACAATCCATTTGTGTTTAAACATCAGTTCATTTGAAAAGCATATAGTGCTCTAGTCATTAAATTAAATCTCTCTCTTTTTTTAGAAATATATGTATATATTGGAATAAACAATACAATATTCATTTCAATAAAAATTTTTTTATTCTTCTAAGCAAAATTTATATGAAAATTTGGCTTAAACAAAAAAAAAAAGGAACTAAAATGAGGTTCAAGAAAGAAACTATGTTTTGATATAAAAACACTTTTCCTTTTCTTTTAATCAGAAGGGGATATTACTTCACTCACATCCCAGGAATACATTATGCTTTGTGAATAAAGGAAAGGACACTACTAACAGTTAGCTAAATCTAATCTGTAACAAATTACATGACTATACTATCATCCTAAATGGGCTTATATTTATCAGAAAGAAGTAAATGGCAATTATTTTGTTTTGTTAAGTCTTATAATTAAAGTCTGATTTGTATGTTATTTTAACTAATTTGAATTTGTAAATAATACTTACATTCAGATATTATTTTGAGAAAAACTGTAAAAAAAAAGAAGAAAAGAAATGAATTTATAATAACTTCTCTTCACTTGTTAAAATTATTTTTTTAAAAAAAGATTACATATACATATGCTAAGCTTCTGAATTTTATACAAGTTATTAATAAGAGGATAAGGCAAAAAATACCTAAGTCTCAAAAAACCATTCACAAGCATCATTTATTCAGATATAGTAAAAGAATTTTAAAGTGATTGCTTAACATCTTCACTGATACATAAACATTTGGGTTGAAAAGATAGATGGATTCATTCTATCTTTTCACAAAGACTTTATCTTGTGTTTGGAAAGTGAGAATATTCATTTATAGTTAAAATCCACAAAGTGCATGTGCATTAGCTTAATGACTAATTATTAATATCATAGTTAACAATGTAATATATTTGATTACTGATAATTGGATTTTATGTATATTGATTTATATATGCACAGTTATTTGTTCAATGTTTAATAGTTTACATATGTTCATATCCATGTGGAGAGAATACATATCTATCAGTTTAATGAATTAGGGATCGATCTCAGAGTGAATCATTCCTGTATAAATTGTAGTTGTATTAAATTAGGTTAGAACAATAAGGACATTCCATATAATTATTGTATAGAAGGTTTATTCAGTTAAGGTTAAGACCAAAAAGCCAGCTCTTTATAGTTATTATTATATAAGTGGTTATGTTTAGAATTAGAATTTTAAAAAGACCATTCCTTATGATTATTGTGATGAAGATAGCATTGATGTATATTCCCCGTAGAGCATTTGTATGTGTAAGTACTAAGAGATATGCGAGTCAAAGAAATATTATATTTATGAATTCATACATGCATACAATTATATTTAATTTCATTGAAGTCAGGGTTAAAGATATAGTGACTGTAAAACAGTATCTATGAATATATTAATATTATGATAAATAAAGATTAAAGGACCTTGTTAAAGAAATAAAGTGCATATGAATTAATGCTTATTCTTTGTAAATAAATTACTGTTACATAATTTTTTAATTTTATTAAAGAGAAATAAATTGTGCATCAATTAATAAGTACCTTTTAAATAAATTATTATTACATAACTTGTTACATTGTTCCTGTAAGATTGCATGGTCTATTGACATTCATTAGAAGTAACTTATGTTTTCCACAATTTAGCCCTACATTACAAATAGAGCTGTGTAATAGTTACATTGTTATATTGAATAAAATATAGTTTTAAATGTACATGGTTAATTTATGTCCTGCACTTAAAACTAGATGGCACTTGTGTCATTTATGTAAATAAATAATACCATTAATAGGTGGCAAGGGAGTACATACATAGTCGGGTCTTTTATTTGCGGATGATATTTTTTTTGTGTGCAAAAAGAAGGGAAGATATGGAAGTTATGCTGAGGACATGTGCAAAGGTAGGCAAAGAGATGGAAATTAAATTTAGTGAGGCAAAATTAGAAGTAATGAAGATAAATATTGGGGAAAGAGAAGACAAAATTTTTTATTGGGAGATATAAAGTTAAGTGTGGTGAATAGATATAACTATTTGGGAATTGTTTTAAGTAATCAGAGAAATTACTTGGATAAATGGGAGAAAAAAATGATAAATGAAGCAAAGAAAAGAAAGTGATTGATAAAGAAAATAACAGTGTTCTTCTATAATAAATAAGATGTAGCTAGAATTGTATGGAAAGGAATGGCAGTAGCAGGGTTAACATATGGTAATAATGCATTATGTGTTAGTAAAGGTGTATTAGATTACTTAGACAAAGTACAAAGAGAAGTAGAAAGACATGCATTAGATGCAGAAGTGTGGATAGCAAAGGAGGAAATTCAAGGAGAAATGGGATGGTCAAGTTTTTATATGAGAGATGCAAAAAGCAAAATGAAAAATGTTCGGTAGATTGCAGTTTATGGATAATAAAAGAATAGCCAAAATAGTATTTAATTGGGTTATAAATAAAGGCAGGCAACAAGATGGGTACAAAAAGTAATACATTATGCAGAAGATTTAGATAAAGATTTTGCGTCAATATACTTATACAAAAGGTGGGATGATTGTGTTAGGAGAATTGTTGAGTGTTTTAGTGTTAAGGAATGGGATAGAAGAATAGATGCATTAATAAAAAATAGGGAGTTGGAGAGTAAAAAGAGTTTAAATATTTATAGAAGTAAATGGGTTAATTTATGATAATAGCAAGGAAAGTAGTTTACTATTTAAGGACCGAATGGGATCTTTAGCAACAAGGGAATATACATGTAAATAGAGATATATGGGTGATTTAGTCTGCAAGCTGTGTAAGGAAGGTATAAAAATATTAGGCATCTGTTAATTGAATGTAAATGCCTGAAAGCAGAAAGGATACAAATAATGAAATTGTGGAAGAATAAATATGAACAAAGTGATTATACAGAAAGTGGCTTATTGGTTTTTATGTTGGGTTTGGGAAAAAATAAGGGAGTTTTATATCTAAAGGCCATGGAGTTGACAAAAATTATGTTGTGGAAATGGGATGAAGCAGGGTAGAAAAGATATTGGAAAACTTGAAGTGGGAAATGGAAAGGGGTTCACATTGACTAACAGGTTTCTGTCAGCATAGTTGCTGAGAGATTCCTGACTCCGTATAAGGAGCAGTGCATCACATCACATCACATCAAATAGAAAAAATTAAAATAAATGAACTATGCTAAGTGTGACCATTACAATATGTATATATACGATGTTTAAGTTTTTATCAGCTTTGCGTAATTCTTATATAAATGTAATGATTTACACTGTAAATAATTATTGATAATTAATATTATCATATTTGTTTATAAGATTTAGTTATAATTTATATAGATATTTTTTATGAAATTACAACTATATCAATTTTAGATAAATATTCTTAAAACATTAAACAGTCTTAGAATTTAGAATACACACCCATATATATATATAAAGAAGAAATATATGTATAGAACCAGATGTCCCATCTAAATTATTTTTTATTACCCTGAAGTTATTTTGAATTATTTTTAAGTCTTAAAAAATGACTTATACATAAAATAAAATATTTTTTCTGTGTCCACCATTTTTCTTATCAAATTGTAAATGTCAACAGAATAAATATGTATCTTAATGACAAATTATTTATAAATTATTGATCATTTTGTATAAAAACGTCTATAAAAAGCTAAATTTTTACTTTGTAAAAAATGTGAAAATTTTTATATTTATATTTTTAAATTATATCCCTCTAGCGTTACAAAAAGAAATTAAGCTCTTTTTTATATATTTTTTTTAAAAAAAAATCAGTTTATTAAATTTTATTCAGTTTATAGTTCATAAAAGAAGCTTTTTAAAATTCTAATATACTAATCATGTGACTTTAATGTTTTAAATTTTGTAGATTTTTTAATTAGACTATGGATTAAGAAAAATTATTTTTTAATATATATTTTGAAATTAATTTATGAATTCATGAAATGTTTTCATCTTTGCTTTAGTTATATAAACATTTATTTCTGAAATTTTTCCAATCTTTTTGTTTTATTCTCTCTCTCTCTATATATATATATTTCTAATTTTTTTGTTTTTTATCAGTATATTTATCTCTCCTACTATATCATAAACATTTGTCAGTGCACAAAATCAGACCCCCTCTCACAATGCATGCATTTGTGAACAGTGTTCTCTTTTCCAGAGATATAAAACATCTGAATCTTTCTCTCTGCTGACAATTTGATACTTTTAATTACATAACTTTCACTAAAGATAGATGCTAATTTCTATCCACTTTCAAACTCCTTGTAAAAGGGTGAATAGTCATTGCCTGTAGATATATATTTTACAGTATTTTGATTTCTATCAGTGCATTTTTCATCTCAATTCTAGAATAATGGGATTATCCATTAGCACAAAATATTAGACTATTTTCCTTCTCTATGTAAGCATATCACAGACAACTCTCACATTTCTTCTGAATTAGCAAAAACAAACACAAATCTCTATGACCATATTGACTGCTTAAAATCTTCATTATACCCACTCTCCTACAAGGCATTTCACTTTAGATATGTATTTTTTGTTCCGTTTTTTGTTTTTATCAGAGAATATTTTATCATGACTCTAATATATTGTAACCATCCATTAATTCAAAAACTTACACCATCCTTTTTTAGAATGTAAGCATTTCCCTTTGATCTTTGGGTGAACAAGAAATATTAAACATCTTTTTTTCTTTTTCCACACAAATTATAAGTTTTATATAAATGATATGAAAAGCACTAAATCTCAAAACAAACATCGTAAAATCTTATAATGCTAATTGGAACTAAATTGCTAAAGAAAAGAAAATTCTTATAACTATATGTATGTGGTCAAGCATTGTTAGCTGAGAGGTCATCACAGCCACCTTGCAAGCAAGTAGTTGGTTGCAGATGGTTGTTTGTTTGCCTCCCAGATGATGCTATGACATATGAAAAAAACTATATGTGTGTATATGGGTTCATATTATTATTAATATACTTCACCTATTACATTATTATTTGTATTTTATTGAAGGGTAAAAATATAAAACTAACCCCATAACTGATCTTTTAAATAGATTGTAAATAACAAAAAAATAAATGGGATTAGTTAATAATTTGATATTGATAATACTGCTTAAAATGCTTTTCTGCTACAATTTTTGATGCATTTAAATTAATTGTGCTATTAACACACATTATATATATATATATATATATATATATATATACTATATATATACTATATATATATATATATATATATATATAGTATGGAGTAGGGAGGCTGAATTTAAGATGAATATGGGTACATGGAAAGCCCATCATCATCCCCATAGCTAATGAAATCAAATATAAAAAATGCAGTGAATATGAGAAGAACAGAGCAGAATGTCAGCATGAACAAAACCATAAGGTGCATCTTGAGTATTATAGAAGAGTAATAATCATTAATAATCAACCATCAACAAAATCAATTAAAACTCAAAATGCAGCCTTGTGACTGGATTAAAAGGAGTCCACTATAGACTGGCTAATTTTCTAGAAACTGACAAACTTAGGGCAGAAATACAATACAATTATCTGGATGCAAATGGTAATTCATTAGAATATAAAATATCAAATAATTTAGAGATATTAAAATATGCTGATTATTATCAATGGCTGGCCATGTGGTACCATTATTGTACAAGTCAACTATAAACTTCAATTAAAAATATAAAATGTAGTTCATGGACTTTAAAGATGATACTTTGCACCATCCCATGTTATATGGATGTACAAACACCAACATAAGTACCATACATAAACATAAATAACCATTATGATCTGAACTAGCTCAGGAAACAAAAATTCTATGAATTATTAGGGTAATCAAGAGATAAATAAATATAACAGTTTATTCTAATCTTAATTAAAATATCTTTATTGGGATAATTTAAATCAATTCATTAAACATTAAGCTTATTGAAATCAAATCATACACATTATTAACTCACATAAAAACAGTTGGAGGAATAAATACTTTAACCGTATAATATTTTTTTAAAACAATTATTTAATAAACTAACTAATTAATAATAAACAAAAAATGATAATATGAAAATTTAAAATTATTTATTTTTTAAAAAAATATAGTTTAATAAAAATCATAATTAACCAGTTGATTTCTGTTCATTAAATTATTTAACTTTTGCTTTTATTAATTTATTTTTGAAACAACAAAAGTTGGGGAAACAACTTTTCCATAATCAGAAAAAAGAGTTTTTAACTTAGTTTAATTAACCCTTTGTTAAGTTTTGGAAGGGAAATAAAATAAAATAAACATATTTGGAAAGAAAATATTTAATGTAATTTAATAAAATTTAAATTATCTAAAAAAAAATTTTTTTATAATTTTGAAAAGAAAAATAAAATGGTTCCAAAAAACTTGTTTCACAAGAAAATATTAAATTAACAAAATTATTTAAAATTATCAAAGTTTACTTTTATAAACAAATATTTTTTAAAAGCAAAATATCTTTAGACATGATATTTAAATTCTGTGGAGTCTGTTTTTGCATAAATAATTTCCAGTTTTTCTAGACAAGTTTTATTTTTGAAGGCTTCTACACAATGTGCATGGATAATTTGTCTTTTTTTGATATGCAATATTTTCAGAGTAAAAACAGCAATAATTTATCCATTTTTCTTCCAATAAAATTTTGAGGTAAGGTTAAAACATAGAGACACTCATGTTCTTGGAAGAAGACTGGGTTGCAGATTATTTAAGGGTCACTTTTTCTTTACATTTTTCCAGTGAAGCAGGTTACATGAGAAAAATGTTAGTTTTAGTTAAATTGAGCACATGGCTTTAATTGTAAAAATATTTTTATAACTAGAACTGATAGTGTGCTAACACCTTGGATGAAACTTCTTTCATTTTACAGCTGTGACAGAAAATTTCTTTCTTCTACTATCTTCTTTAGCAGCTAAATCAATACTGAGAGCTTTTTGCAAGACATTTAGGTCTTCTGATTTACCTACACCCCTTAATTTTTGGAACACCCAGTCTCTGACCAATTGCAATTCTGTCTCTAATTATGGAAACATTTAGTAATAACCAATTAGGTTAATTTTTACAAACACAATGGTTCAGCTATTTTATTCCTTCAACATAGACATTGGAAAACAAAACAAAATCTTAAATTAGAATTATATAATTTTTGACATTCCTTTTTAATTAATTTTTTTTTAGAAAAACAAGATAATTAGTTAATTACATTGTTTTGATAACAACTGCTTGTTGTATTGAAGAGAAATAAAGAGAAAAAAACAACTGATTAATTAAAATAAAATTTAACATAAATGTTAAAATCTTATATTTTTCTTTTTTTTTTCTTTTCAGAATATTCCTAAATACCACATTTTATCTCTTAAAAAATTTAAATTAAAATTGCTAAATAATTTACTGAAGAGAAAGTTTTTTCTCTTAGTACATTTTAAAAAAAATTTAAAATCAACTGGTAATTGAATAAAATTATTGAAGAGAGAACAAAAAAATTATTTATCTGATTTTATAGTTTTCTCTCTCTTTTATCAGCATTTACAAATTATATTACATATTAAAATATTCATATTATATTTAAAAAATGTTTGAAAATTATTTTAAAAAAATTGTCTAGAATTTTCATATCATTTGGAAAGGCAAAACATTTAATTAAATGAACTACTCATTAATAATAAAATATGGGAAAACTAAATATTATTTTACCCTGAATTAATTAACTTTAAATTTATGTAGTATGCTGACAACTATTCTTGTTATTTTTAATATAGCAATGTAGCCACATGGCTACAATACATATTTTATTGTTTTCTTACTAGTTTTATATAGTTGCAGGAAATTTTATAATTCAATACTATAAATGTTGATAAAATTATTAAAATATTTAGTTTAAACATAAAGCACAATTTTGAGTATTAAATTAGTATTACAGATTTTTACTATTGCAAAATGACTAAAAGTATAGTTTTATTTCAAATTTTTTTCTCCCTACATAACAAAAAAAAAGCTTACATTTTTCCAAATGTTTCTTTTTTTAAAAAAATCATTTTTTTTATCTCTTTTTTTTATCTTTCTTTTTTCTTCTCATTAAAACCATATTTTAATTCATCTAAAAATATTTATATTTAAATTGTAAACAGACCACTGGTCAAATGTCCACAACTATTTATACGATGGCCTTTATAAGCTCATGTTTTTTCAATGAACATTCAATGTTAAAGCTCATAATAGTATCTTCGTTCAGAGAAAGTTTTTCTGTTTAAATAACATCTAGAATTTTTGTCTTTAGTCAAGCTTTTTAAATGCTAGAACACATACTTTTGAGGTTATATAAGTAAGATTTACAATGTTTGGAATCAAATAATCAATTCTTTTTGTTGACTGATTTTTTATTTATTATAACTAAATGACTGACTGGTTTAATTTCTCGAGAATTCATGTGAAATTTGAGCATTGGAACTGTGATCAGTTCAAAGATCTTATGCTCCAGAATCAGATACATTACCACTGCACCCATTCGCTCAAAAATTATCACACTCCCAACATTTCCAATATTATTATATACAACTGAATCCTTTAAATACTTAGAATCTTGTATGAGTTATTTTAAAAATTATGAGAACATTTTGAAATGCTTTGATGAAGTGAAAAAAATTTCATTTTTAAAAAGTTTTTTTAATTAGGTTAAATTTCTTTTTTATATACAGTATATTGAATATTTTTAAAACCATTCATACTTGATAATACATAATATTTCTGTAGTGTAATTTTCACTACTTAGGATAATGTCAGTCTAAGGAATGAGTAATAAAAAATATTAATATACTTTCATTAAGTGATTTGTGTCAAAGTTGTTGTGAGAGCAACCTGATTGACACTTATCAATTAAACAATAGTAATTTTCTTTCTATCTATCTATCTATCTATCTATCTATCTATCTATCTATCTATCTATCTATCTATCTATCTATCTATCTATCTATCTATCTATCTATCTATCTATCTATCTATCTATCTATCTATCTATCTATCTATCCATCTATCCATCTATCCATCTATCCATCTATCCATCCATCCATCCATCCATCTATCTATCCATCCATCTATCTATCTATCTATCTATCTATCTATCTATCTATCTATCTATCTATCTATCTATCTATCTATCTATCTATCTATCTATCTATCTATCTATCTATCTATCTATCTATCTATCTATCTATCTATCTATCTATCTATCTATCTATCTATCTATCTATCTATCTATCTATCTATCTATCTATCTATCTATCTATCTATCTATCTATCTATTGAACCATAATAAAAATATGTGTAAGAGATTGTGGACTGGGCCAAGTGATGAGTGCTGATTCAGCATAAAATGTATATCTTGGGGATCATAGATCTTTTTCACATCTTTGTTCTTATGTTTATGATTGCATCCTTTCACAAGGTATAAATTTTTCTTGTGTTAGAGTGATGCAGTGAAAATTACACTGCTGATTGTTATTGGATAATCACTAGTCTAATGAAGGTCTAATAAAATGATTCATGCTTGAATTTGTATATTAAATTAGGACGGTTATTATTTTTTCCCAATCTCGTATTTCTTTTATTTCATTTTTATTATTATTAAAAAAAATCTTTACAATATGGATTATTTAGACATTTGGACTTTATTTTGTTTTCTTTTCATTTTTTACTTACATATTCTCTAATTAGATCATATTAGTTTTATAATTGATAAAAGAAACTAAATAAAAATATATAAAATATAATTTGATTAAAATTATTGGATTAGGCATAAGATCTAAACAGTTAATTTGGGCATCTTCCTCTTTATGTTTTATATTTAAAACGATCTGTTATGATTTAACAATACCATTCAGTAATCGTTTGAAAACGTGTGTATGTATAACAATCAAGATAACGATATAAGTTTAGTCTTATAATAAACCATTTGTATAAAATATAATAAAATTATTAAAAAGAAATAGCTTTTTTAATAATCATCCCATAGCAGAATACCAGTATCTCTAATATATCTTCATAGAAACAATGAAACAAAAAGAAAGGTCTTATTAGATGTTCAATTTCCAGATGAAAAGAATTGGAGTGATTTTCCATCAATGCTCCGCGTTCTAGCTATGGATATCTAGAAACCCATTTACTGATCAATGGATAGTTTCTAGGTTAACTATAAATCAGTTACATGAAAAAATCTTAGGGTTCTTGAAAAGAATGTCATCTATCCTATATTTCAAATGTAGATCATAAGCAAAGCAGATAGAGGGGTTGCATTTGCATTTTGTAGTTCTTACTAAAAACATTGTTAATTATGGGATTACTTATAAAGATTGGTTTAAATAAAATTGCTATTAAGAATAGTCACTTGAATTCCATACTGTTCATTTTCATAAATTATCATATTTTTGTGCATATATTATGCAAACACTTATAACATGCAATCAATTATTTCAGTAAATAAAAATTTGTAAAAAATTATTATAAAAATCTATAAAAAATATTCAAAACAGTCAAGCATTGGTGGCCTAGTGGTTAGCATAGCTGCCTTCCATGCAGCTGGCCTGGGTTTTCTTCCCAGTCAACACATTTGACATATGAAAAAAAAAGAAGAAAAAAAAGAATAATCAAAATAACAACAATACTATAAAATAGTCACTGTACTTTATGTATATAATGCACATCCCACTTTTTTAGTTCTAAACTGGTAAAAAAAGGTGTCCCATATATGAGTGAAAATACATTAGTTGCCTAAAGTTATTTAATATAGCATCATTTCAAGATACAATGTAATTTTTTGAAAGACAATTCTAGGTAAAAATGTAATATATATCAGCTGGATATTAACAAACTAATATTACTCATTTATTAGACTAAATATGCTACAGCCTTTGATATGCACAAAATATTTAAGATATTAATGGAATTATAACATGGTCAATTCATGACTATAAAATATAATTTATTACTTATGACTGCATATGTTTAACTTACAATAAACATTCTTTAATAAAGATATGTGCACTCATTCTTATGCATATATCATGGTTAAATACATTCACTATAAATGGATTCATGTATAAGGAAACTGGGATTATCAGATATACATTTAGAGATAAGTAAATAATTATAAAGAAATCAAGCCATATGTCACGTGACCTAATTTAACAAGCTCGTATTACAAATGTCATATGAAGAGCTCACAAATAAGCTTTTAACAAGCTTTGCAGAATATCCCCAATTTCAGATCGGTTTCTGCTACTGACTTCCTCAGTGAGGTGCTAGGATATTCAAGCATTAGATTAAAAATACCAGGACACATGAATGTATGAAAATTTCAGATTTTCTACTTAATAGTTATCCATTAGATAAAGTGCTGGGCTTGTCCTGATATTCTTAATCTAATGCTTGAATATCCTAGCACCTCACTGAGGAAGCCAGTAGCAGAAAACAGTCTGGGGTTGGGGATATTCTGCAAAGCTTGTTAAAAGCTTAGTTGCAAGCTCTATATACAACTAAATAATTGATTAATTATATTAAACAAATTTATATTGACAAGTATATAACTATTATTCTATATTAACAATTATTGTAAGATTTTAATGAAATATATGATTAAGTATGTGATTTAATAGATATGTATTTAAAGATAATCATATCATAATATTTTGGTTAAGCAATCTTTAACTATATTATTTTTAATGAAGCATCTGTGTTTTCATAACCTCTAATGTAATGGTAATAGTTATATACTTTTCAAATTTTCTTAGATGATTTAATTGATAAAAAATTCACTCATCTTATTAATAAATACAATAACAAATATCTTAGCTTTTTTTCATCAGGGTTGGTGGTAATAAAATTAAACAAAATTTAACAACAGACAAAGAATGATAGAGAAATATAAAACACATACATCATTTTTATCACTGGCTAGGACTATACAAATTGCACCATAATTCAAATTGCATGCTCTGTTTTATTATAATACATTTTGATTTAACTTAATCTACTTTTTGTTTATATGTCTGATGAAATATTGTAATCAGTTTTTACATACTTTCCAATTTCTGATTTTATTGAAACTTTGAATACATACATATTTCCAATTCAACACATTTTTTAAAGATTTTGCAAACAATTTTAGCAAAGAATTAATAAACAATGTAAATTTTTAATTTTATATAGGATTTGAATACTCTTTATGGGAATGCCATTTAGTGATATTAAATTGTATCTGAACTGTCTTCTTTCCTTTTCTGTCAAGCGTTGTTAGTTGAGAGGTCATCACAGCTGCCTTGCAAGCAAGTAGTTAGTTGCAGATGGTTATGGGTTCATCTCCCGGCTGATGCTGTGACATATGGAAAAAAAACCTGTCTTCTTTCCTAATTTCTGGAACTGGATAAAACTAATAGTAGGACAAACAAATATTTTTAAAGAAATTCTCTTAATCACATAAGGTCTCTTAACTTTTGTAGCATTTTTGATATTATGTGATCAAAACAAAAGCATGTGCTTCTCATGTTTAGAAACATGCTTCTTTAGGTTTCACAATATTTTGATACTATGCAACTAAATTAAACACATGACACTTTTATTTTGGTTGCAAATATCAGAAATATCATGAAAGCTACAGAATTTTTTTAAATTTTTAGTGCATTTATGTGATTAAAAGCATTTCTCTAATTTATACTTTTTATATTTTTAAATATTTCCATATTTTTAAACATTAAAATATTATGCATATTTATGGAGGCTATATTGTCACTATCCTTAGTTTTCCAAATCATTCCTAAAATAGCAGGATATATATTGCCTATTTTTTAAATCAACTTTTAATCACTATTAATCACTGAAAGCAAAAAATATCAATCCTATTGACTTAAATGATCGTTTATACAAATACCATAAGATAATGGTATAATCATGTACACATAAATTATTATAAACCAACAACTTAGAATAAATTTAGCATTATTTATGCTCATCATGTGAATTTCTCAATACACATAAAATTAATGTAGATGAGATTGATAATCATTTCCCATGATTTAAATCTAATTCACCATATCAAGATATTATACTCCAGGGTCCCCAACTTTTTGCACTTAAGAGCACATTCTATAATACCGGCCAGGTGGCGGGCACCATTTATTTTTTCAACCAGGTGGCGGGCACCATTTATTTTTTCAACCAGGTGGCGGGCACCATTTATTTTTTCAATGTAAATTTCTAGTTGTGTATTGTTAATAATACACATAATGTACAAAAAATATTTATTTCAAAAATAAAATTTTAGCATATAATGAACGTTTATATTTTTATGCTGTAAAAGTATAGTATGCCCTACAATTTGATTACAATATAATACAATAATTTATAAGAAATTTTAAAAATTAAATTTATTTGTATCAGATAAATAATTTTTTATCGTGTTCGGATAGCGGTGGGCATACGTAAAATGGTCTGCAGGCACCATGGTGCCCGCGGGCATATGGTTGGGGACCCCTGTTATACTCCATTTCAAATCTATATGTATTGACACGCATGAATACATTTTTTAATATATGGTTTTAATCAAAATTGTCATTTTTTTTACTTTGGCATGATTATTTCATACATATATCTTCAGAATATTATTTACGTAAAATATTAAATTAATTCTCAAACACAGATTCACACTCACGTATAATGTAGTAAACAAAATATGTATTAAGCTAATTTAATGCTATATATATAGCTTTTCTTTGATGTGTGGCAATACCAGAAATCTTAGCTACAATTTTTAAATTATTTTCTAATAACTATTATTATACCCGAGCAAATTTTAACAAATTTAAATAATCGACATAATAAATCGATATTAATTATTTAAAATAATAAACATTTATTATTGTATTTTAATTTTAACAAAAATATTTCTCTTTAAAGTACATTTAGGTAAGACGTTAAATGAACCAATCAATATTAAAGTTTACTCGGGAAGAAATATTTTCATAATAAATAAAACAGTTTAACGGTAAATATTTGTCAATATCCCAGAGTTTTATAATTGCAATCATTTTGTGTTGTTTTGGGTGTGTGTGTGCGCGCGTGCGTAGTAAAATTCTCCTTTTAGATTGGCGTGGGATTGGAGTTAATAAAATTTATTTATTGCATGTGATTTTTTTATATATAGGCTGTTAATGAATGAAAATGATAGGATTTTATAATTTAAATTGTATCCAGAAAAGTTATATTCTCTTGTTCTTTCAACACTCAGACTTTTAAGATATTTTTATATTTTTCTTCAGGTAGAAAATACATTTTTCTATCACTGTATAAACTAGGTCGAAAATTTAAAATTAAAAGTTGATAGAGATGCTAAATTTTACACGATTTGGTGTAATAATTTTAACAATAATGAAAAGCATTATGTTAGTTTTAATTATCTGAAAAATTTATTTCTTTGTATTGGTGGTTTTAAAAGAGTATTTGTTAATTGCTTGATTAGAAATGAATTGTGATTTGAAAAGATGAATACAATTTGTCCGCATTCAACATGCATGTACTAATTTCAGATACCATTTTTTTTTCAAAATAACTCAAGAATATTTGTCTTTATATATGTATATATGCTTACCAGGCAGCTTTGGAATAAATTTTAGCTGTGCAGAATCAAAAATTCCATTGAGTTTAACACAGATATAAAATATCTACGTATCACAAAACTCAAGACACTAATAAAATTTTTGTTAACTCTAAAATTAATTTTACATACAATTCTTTGAAGTATAATAAACTCTTTACTCTTCTTTTGGATTTCATTTCTTTCTCAATACTTGGAATTTCAGATAATCATTTATTGAAAACCTATATTATTTAATTTTGATCCAAAGCTATATTATAAAACATTTTATTTAAATTGTGCCTTAATAATTTTGAATGTATGTGTAACACATATATATTTAAATTTTACAAATATAATTTAATACAATGAGCATGCTAATAACTCTAAACAAGCTTTTCTGATAAATGCTGCAAGAGAAAACCTATCCCAAACCAGTTTCGAGCTAATGGCTCTCATCAGTGAGACTCTAGGATATTCAGACACTAGATCTAAAATACCAACTCAAGCCCAGAATTTATCTAATACTTAACTATTAAGTAGAAAATCTAAAATTTTCAGACATCTATATGTCTTCAAATCCAGTTATTTAACTTAAATAACTATATAGACCTGAACAAACTTCAGTTACCCCATATATATTAATAGTCTTAGCAATATAACATCACCAAAGCCTCAAAATCCAAATTATAATAGTAAGAAAATCCAAGTCACACATCATGTGACTTAATTTAATAAGCTTGTATTACAAATATCATTTAATTTAAATGCACATACTATACATATATTCAAACAATCCATATTTTTTTCACATACACATGTATGTGCTATTGTTTAAATATATTTCAGGGGATGTTTTCTTTTTAAAATATTAAAATCACTAATTGTTTTAAATATATATATATAAAATATATATTAAATGCTATATTATCAAATAAAACTGGATTTAAATTCAATATTGTCTACTGCTCTTTATGCTATTACATATTATTATCATCATCCGCATGTTCTAATAAAATCCATTTAATCTGATTATTATCATTTTTATTCTTTTTCCCATTTCTTTTTATTTATAATTACTATTGTGATTATAGCCTATTCATTCAATGTACTGAATGTTTCTTATATATGTAAGTAGAAGGATTGGCACTTTAGGATTTTCAGACAATCCACTCCATTGCAAGCAACCAATAAACATGACCACATATATGCAAAAAAGGTAGATGATCACCAATATACATATTTCATGCTGAATCAGCACTTATCAATTGACCACATCATAATCTGTCACACATATATACAATCAGTGCTTGGCTTATATTAAGATAGCAATTCCTTAAACTTTAACCTTTGTGCTGATGCTTATGAGACCTTGCGTTGATGATTGACATCACTCTAATTCCATCATTTTTAATGCTACAATAGACATTATGCACTCGTTAGCTAGGTTTTTAAAAGTTCTGTAAGATGCTGCCCTCTCTTGAATTATTTTACAAGTAAAAAATCAATAAAACTGGTGGTAAAGCTTATCAAAGAAGAAAGCTTGTCAGTGATTGGCTCTTAGTCTTCAAAGACAGTCTGATTGGCTGGCAAGGACAAAGAAACCGCATATTCAAAGAAAAATGCTAAGATTTTCAATTCGAAAATGATAAACAAATATTTTAGACTATTATAAAAGTATTTTCTGACCAATTATAATTATTTTAGTAAAATAATGCTAAAAATAAAATTATTTAAAAAAAAAAAAAAAAGATTTTAGTAAAAATATTTAAGATTTTACCAAAAAAAATATTTACTTTTCCATAACGTAAAACTGAAAAAAAAAAATTATGTCAGCAACTCTTTTTAATTTGTTACTAAGTTTAGCTTTTAATTTGCCGCTATGGAATATTTCTACAAAAACAAATAGAAATTTATTTTTGAAAGAACTTTCGTTCACTTTCATAACCTGACAAATTATTAATATACTTTTTACAAACGAATCTAAAGTGAATACGATATTAAAAGGTGAATATATTTTGACAATTGACTTTGTCTTGGCCAATTAAAAGTCTTGATTTTTAACTAACTCGGGCCAATAATATAATTAGTGGTCAAAAGGTTAATGGACTGGATTCAATCCTATCACCTTTCCAATTATTCAACAATCTATTTAATTGAAAAACCAGTAATGGAACAGCCAAAGCCCTTGTTGTATTTGATATTGTAGTCAACCCCATGTAGACATTACATCAATCTAACCCCTCACATTATTGGCCATTATATATTTATATATATTAATAGGAGAGAAATGGGCTGAATTTACACTATGATGTATTTCCAAGGCAATATGTAATTACCCTATTCATTCAGTGTACTGTGTGCTTCATATATATGTAAATAGAAGAATTTGACTTAAGGTTTTCAGTCTATATTATTATTTTAAACATATTACTTTGTTAAACCACTAAACATCACATGATCACCATCTCTCATACTAGCACATAATTGTTATTAAACAAGGCAAAACTCCATACAGTAGTGCCACCTTGTGCCAACCAGAGTAATTAATGGATGCCAGAAGGCTTATGCATAAAATCCCTATCTAGTACCTAATCGTGATTACTCTGGTTGGCACAGGGTGGCACTACTGTATGGAGTTTTGCCTTGCATATTACTTTGTCTTAAAGTGATCTAATTATCAAAGGAATAATAGCCACTCATATAATCTAGCTAGATTGTTTTGTCTGAAAGGTTGCTTGCTAAAGGGACAGAAATAATCATTCTATTTAGTAGTAATGGTAAAACAGGAGGAAGTGATAATACTAAAAATAAAGATTACAAACCTTTTTTTTAGTTTTGGTACATGGAATGTGTAAACTTTAGTGAATTTAAGATTTTCAAGACCTGAATAAAGAACAACCTTAGCAGCTAAAAAACGATGAAGATTTAAGATTGGATATAATTACTCTTAGTCAAACTCAGAAGAAGAAATTTTTCAGTATCAGATTGATGACTACAAGTTTTTTTTGAAAGGACAGATTAATCAGTGAAAAGAGACTGCAAGTTATTGGATTTGCTGCAAAATGTAGATATTTTCTATAATTGGAATTTCTTGACATGTTAATGAAAGGATAATAGTATTAAAACTTGGCTTATCCAATGGTATTGTTGGACACTGTATTTATTAGTAAATATGTTCCAATATTGGATTTAGATAATTCAGAGATAAAAAGCTTTTATTCACTAAACAATCATACTAAAATGCAGATTGTAACCATTATCTCTAAAAGAATGAATGGCTTTTTATTCCTGAGTTGCTTGGCTAGAATCATCATTGGGTGCTGGCAATTCTGTTAAGTGCTTTGAAATAACAACAATTTGATTATCTTTTTTTCAATAACAAAGGGTACCCTCCAATCCATCTTTTAAGATATTCATGGCATTTTTTATCATACCTGAATCTTTCAGTAAGTTTCTGCATTGCTAACTCTTAGGGTAGAGATCATAAGTACTTTAAAGTGAAGGGATTTACACCCTAAGCACACACACTGTAATGTTGTTATTTTAGCTCAAGGATATCATGTTGAGTACTGAAAATACTCACAAACCAAAGCACAAGATAGAGACTTTTGAATAGAAAAGAAGAGCCATCTTATCTTTTGTACCTAAATTTAATTATATGGGTCAGTTTAAAGCATCTTAATTTGAGAGTGTGAAGATGTTTGTTTATTTACTTTACAACCATTATGTTCTTTATATATATTAAGAGTAACAAAATTCTTCAATTTATTACCTGTTAATATTATGAAGTATTAAAAACTATATAATATTCAATTTTCTTTACTAGCACAGAGATTGTATATAATTTAAATAAACAAAAGACATTTATATCCTAAGCACATGCACTGTGCTTTGGTTTGAGAGTATCCTGAGTAGTCAACAAGACATTGTTGAGCTATTATACTATCATAGCATCACACATGTTTAGGTAGTAAATCCCTTGTGTTAAATTACATACAATCTCTGTGCTAGTAAATAACATTTGATATTACATAATTTCTAATAATTTATAAAATTATATAATAAATTGAAGAATTTCACAAACATTAATATATATAAAATAATGCATGTAAAGTGAATAAAGAAATATTTTCATGTTCTCAAACTAAGACACTTTAGATTGGCCTATATAATTAAATTTAGGTACAAAAGATAAGATGGCTACTCTTGTCTTTTCAAAAGTCTCTATCTTGAGCTTTGGTTTGAGAGTATTCTCAGTACCCAATAAGACATTGTTGAGCTATTATAGCAACATTACAGAACATGTGATTAGGGGGTAAATTTCTTCTGATTAAAATATCATTACATAAATATTAAAAGATTAGATTTTTTTTTGAATTTTTGCCAATACATGGATTGACTAGCATTAAACTTTTGTTTAGGCAAAAAAAGAGGATATAATATTTAACAAAAAAATATGTTGATAGGAAATAAAACATACCCAAAAATGAAAATCTATAAGAAAAGTCTATATTTATTCTTGAATTTATGGCTACAAGTATATAATAAATAAAATCATATATATATGTAAAATAAATAAAATATCCATTAACCAAAAGACTGTTTTTTACGAGGCTCCTCGTAGACATCTGATGTCACTCTAACTCAGCCGATTCTTATGCTAAAAAATTCGTTCGATACGTTTTGAAGAGGTTTTTAAAAGTTCTGTAAGATGGTGCCCTCTTCTGACTTATTTTACAAGTAAAAAATAAAAAAAAACGCATTTAAACCTAAACAAAGAAAGAACATTATTTGTGATTGGTTCTTAGCAAGCTCTCAGCTGAAAAAGACATTCTGATTGGCTGGAAAGAACAAAGAAACCGCCTGATCAAAGAAAATAAAGAAAAACACTGAGATTTTTATTTCGAATATGATTAAAGTATTATAAAATTATATTTATGGAAATTAAAAATTATTTTCAGAGAGAATAATAAAAAAACAAAATTATTTTCGAAAAATATTGAAGATTTTAGTAAAAATATTGAAGATGTAGTAAAAAGAAATATTTACTTTTCTATAACGTAAAAGTCGATCTTTTTGTTTATATTATAGCTTTTATGTTGCCGAAATTGAATATTTTAGAATAAATAAATAGCAATTTATTTTTGAAAGAACTTTCGTTCTCTTCATAACCTGAAAAATTAATAATATACTTTTTATAAACATATCTGAGTTGAATTTAATATTATAGGCGAATATGTTTTAACAATAGGCTTTGTCTTCAGTTTGTGAGTTGGCCAATTAAAAGATTTGATTTTTACCTCATACAACCAATAATATAATTAGCGGTTAAAAGGTTAATTAAAAACAATATTGTAATTATAATTGAAATAATATTTTTAACGGTTTACAAGCAATTACAAACAATCTTTAAATCTGCAGAAGTACTTTCGGTTACTTTCTAATCTGTCTCAACTGCCATTAAATTCAAAAACTAAAAGCGGAAGCAAACGTCATCAATTCAAATTCCACGAATCTCATATTTTAATGTTAGAAGCTTGTCGATTTATTAAATGCGTTTTATTCCTGTTTATAAAAATTGCCTCTTTAATTTTTCTTTTACTATGGTTTCTCTCTTCGTAAAGAATTTTCACATTTTCAAAATTAAATTTAAATTTATATTTACATGTTTTTTCATGATCGAGGAAAACTGAAGAAGATATTAAATCATCATTATTTTTATTTTTTACATGCTTGTATAACAATTCGTGTTCCTTCAATCTTTTCTCAATGTTGCACCTAGATTCACCTATATATGATAGCATACAATCACAAAGAGAAAAACCATAGTAAAAGAAAAATTAAAGAGGCAATTTTTATAAACAGGAATAAAACGCATTTAATAAGTCGACAAGCTTCTAACATTAAAATACGAGATTCGTGGAATTTGAATTGATGACGTTTGCTTCCGCTTTTAGTTTTTGAATTTAATGGCAGGTGAGGCAGGTTAGAAAGTAACTGAAAGTACTTCTACAGATTTAAAGATTGTTTGTAATTGTTTGTAAACCGTTAAAAATATTATTTCAGTTATATATATATTAAAATAAAGATTTTCACAGACTACAGAAATGTTGGTATATATATTTTTACTCACAATAAATTATATGCAGATGTATTTTTTATTTATATATATGCAAAGCAAAATAAGTTCTCAGATAAAATGTAAAAATAAAAATAAGGAAAATATAGTCCATGCATATGATGTATATTCAAGAAAAAGAAAGGAAAGGATAATTCATTATAAGCAAAAGCAGTAGAGAGCAAATCGAACACAAGTATAATGACAAATCAAATCCATAAGAAATGAATTTCCAAAAATAAAGTCATTACAGAAAGTCTATTAAATAGAATCAAATACAAAATATAAGTTGAATAAAATAAAAGATAGTACACGCACAAAATATGTATAAAATAAAATAAAGCAAAATATAATTCATCATGTTAGGTATTTTAAATAAAACAAATACATAAGAAATTAAATGCAGACATAGGTCAAATGCAAATCCATATAATATAAAACCCTAAAAATAGGTGCACTCACCGACAGTAAACATAGTAAATAAAAGCATAAAATTAAATCACATTTGACACTGTAAACTAGAAAATTATCTTCTCATGCATGATAGATCTACATCCATAATTTTATATGTCATCAATATACTTTTTTGTTAAATAATTAATATTCTTCTTTTAAATAAATAATTTATATTGCCAAATATATATTATTTTCTTCATTTAATTTAATATATATTTGAGAAATTTTATCAGTTATTTTTTCATTCGTTGTTAAATACTATAATACCTAGAATGTTTATAGATATATTAAACAACCTCCATGTTTACTGTTTCTAAATCTTATAGTGAAATATTCAAATCCATGTATTAAAACGCTTTAGAAAAGTTTTATTCGTAAGATTAAAAATTGAAGTAAGGTTTTAGTCAGCAAACAGTTTAATATAAAATAAAAGCAAGTATTGGCGCAGTATTGGTAAATAGAACTCAAGAATATTTTAGATTTAATTATTAAAACAATAGTGTGAAGATCCTTACTTCTGATAAACTCATTTTTAAGTTGTTAGTGAGTTACTGTACATTAAAACGCTATGATAAATTTTTTACCAAATAAGATATTTTTCATACCAATACTACTAACCTTTTGTCAAGCATTGGTGGTCGAGATGTCAGCGGCAGCTAATTAACAAGCAGTTGTCCCGGGTTAGCGGGTTCGCTTCCCGGCTGAAGTGTTTTAATTATAGTATTAAAATTAATACTGTTAATGATACTTATAGTTTTAAAAAAACATTGTTATATAAAATAGTTGAGGTTTTTGAAAATATTATAGATGGATAATTAAATGAAAAGCAGATTATCCTAATTCTTCTTTACATTGCGACACTTTCTTCATTATCTTCAAACGAAGCTTTATTTTAGCAAAGGTATAAAGTTAACCCTTTAATATTTATTAAACCTTTGTAGCTATAAATTCAACCATAAATGCCATATTTTAATTCTTATTGTTTCCAGTCCTACTGGGTCAAATGTCAATTTCAGTGATTCTTCTTATTTATTATTAGTTACTGCAATATAATTTAATCTAACACTATTATTTGGTAAGCTTTTATGAAATAAAAAAATAAACAGAAGAACTACACACAAAATGTGTATTACATAAAAAAAAAAAAAAAACGTAATTCTTGGTGTATTTTAATTGAAAACAATATAAAACAAAATGAAATTCGAAAAACAAAACCATTTATGGAAGCCAGCAAACAAAGCAATAGATTGAATTGTCTTTCAACAAGCAATTAAAATAATCACCGGAATTGGAGCTTGATATCATAAAACTGGAGTCAATAAAAAATATAATATCTGTGTTTATTGCTAAATTTATGGCTAGGAAAATATACTTAATATTAACCTTTTATTTATTTCATACATAACTTGTGCATGAATTATATTTTGTTTCTTTATTTAATATATATATATATTTTCCATATGTCAAATGCGTTGACCGGGAAGCAAACCCGGGCCGCGGGCCAGCTGCTTGGAAGGTAGCTATGCTAACCACTAGGCCACCAACGCTTGACTAATACATATATTTTATTTCAAAATGTGTTATTTTCTTTATTTTATTTAATATACAATGCTGACATTTTATTTATTATTGATTGCTTTTTCCTCTCTCAATCCTAAAAACTTAGTATTTCCATCGACTGCATACTATAGGAGCACCGGATTTTTATTAAAATAATATACATAATGAAAAAATAAATAAAGTTTAAAACTTAAATAATATTTTGTACTAATAATTAACTATATGTAAGAACTAAAAGATTGAGGGGAAAACCCTGCTAGGTTTTTATTTTTGTCAACTATTAAATTGATAAATTGATAAAATATTGATATTCTTAATAAACATAGTTAAGTGTGTATGTATATGCAGGGAAAACATAGTTAAGTGTGTATGTATATGCAGGGAAAAAAAAGAAAAACAAGACAATTTCATCAGTGAATTAAATAATAAAATTATTAAAATTTTCACCAGAGAATCATATGTTTTCAGAAATTGATATCAAAGGCTGCCAGAGAAAAAGAATACATGATTTGCAAATACAATTATGTATACATACACACAAAATCAGACCTGATGACCCAACTTCTTTAGAATACAAAGTTCATATATAAGTAATAATAATATAAAGTATACAAAAATGTATTTATCACCATCAATAGCAGACAATTATAAACAGTGAGTTTTATAACTGTACCAAAGCTTCACGCTTTCAAACCTAAATGCTTCAGACTGGCTTAGATATATAGAAAGACAAGTAAAGAAGAGGGTGGACTGCCTTTTTCTTGTAAAATTCTCTGTCTTGTGTTTACAGTTTGATTGCTATTCAGACAGCCATCACAACATCTGATTGGCTGTCAGATAAGTATTATAATAAGCATGAGGTTTGCAGCCTTTTAATTTAATTTCAAGTAATCAGTAAATCATGAATATGTTTGCTTACATTATATGCTCATCCCAAAGCATGATTGCTTGACATCTTGTGATTATGTTTTCTAATTTCTTTTTTGATAACTTTTCTTTCTAAAAGACTTTCCACCTTTCTCAATTTTAGTTCTCAATATAAAAACAATTAATATCTTTCAAATATTACTTATGTTGTAAATAGGGGTTCCCTTTCCTATGAAAACCACACTCAAATTCATCATCAAATGCTTTTATAAGAAGTCTATTACTATTCATTCAATCACTGTGCACAACCACTTCATCAAAGATGGGTCTTACATTAGTAGATTCAATAGTATCAATATTATCAATATAAGAAGATACTGATTGATTTTTCAGCCTTTTCATTGCATTTTAAGAATCTTATGAAGGATTTCTACTGACTTAATATTTTGAAGACAGAAAGACACATGTTTTTATTTCAATATATTTGGCAGATTAACACTTCTATATGAAATTAATTTAATTGAAGCATATATATTACTATTGTACAAATATTTTATTCTTTAAATTAACAATTGCAGCAGCAGCTTAATGAAACCTATGTTGCACTTCAATATCTTAGCCCACCTTTCTGCCTATAAGATAAGAACACATTTAAATTAAATAAGACATTTAAATTAAACAATAATCATTTAAGTTAAAAGTTGCTAAAATTCTGTTTTTGTTTCATTATTGGCAAATAAAGCATCTAACATTTTAAAACATTCATTATAAACAAATTGCATTTAAAGCATTAAGAATATTTTGTACATCAACTTTTGAATTGACAAGAATAAAACAACTATTAACATAGACAAACAGAAGTGATGCAATGTGATGCGATGCACTATAGCTTCTGCTTTATCGAAGTCAGGAAGCTCTCAGCCAAATGCCCATCGAAACCCAGTGCAAGCCAGAGTAATCAATGAATGAAAGAAGATTTATGTATAAAATCCCTTTCTATTGCCTATTCATTCAATATCCCCAGATTAATTTCTAGCTTTGGCTTTCATCAGTGAAGAATCTTGGATTTGAGAGCACTGCACTCTAGAAACTAGTCTAGAAATATTGAATGATAGGGATTTTATGCAAAATCTTCTTGCATCCATTGATTACTCTGGTTTGCATTGGGTGGCACTATTTAACAGCTTGTGTAAGGATAAGGAATGATGATCATGTGATGTTTAGTAATTACTAACATACTGTAATCTAAAAGCTAAAAAGATGAAAGTCTTCTTCCTGTTTTTATATTTTTTAAAAAGAACTCTACTATTGTAACCTACATCATATCTTCATACCTGTTTTATAAAGCCATTTATAAATACTGTTTCCAAAATTATTGTTATGAAAATGTAAAATGAAGTTGGACCACAATTCTCCTAACACCAATTTTTGTAACAAATGTTTCAGATTTTTGAACAACAATAATAACACTTTCTGTTATACTATTATGATAAAAACATAAATGTGAATAAACTTTGATGAACAATCAATGTATTTTGGTAATTCACTACAGTGTTCTGTATATTGTTTATTTCTAGAAATTGATAAATGTAAACATCTATAAAAACAAGTGGCACATCTCCAGGAGTTTATATATTTCTAAAAAATTCCAGTACTTTTAAAGCTAACAAATGATTGGAAGCTCAAATTATCTCAATATTATCTATAACAGTTCCATTTGTAACATCACAAAGAACTGTTTTAACTGTATTAAGCTGAATATCTTTATCAAAATATAAATGAATATGGAAGATGTATATATTATCAAAAGCTATTATTTCCATTTCTATATAATTATTTAAAAATGACAAAAATATTCTTCTTGCTCAAAATATCATCATCATCATATAAAAAACACCACTCATAGATTGTGTAGGATTATGGTATTATTTTAGAGGTTTTATATATTATATTTTGAATGTTTTTAAAAAAAATTGAAGTAATTATGATCAACAAATAACTGGATCTTCTTTCCAGTTTTAATCCATCAAACATCTTTAAGACTTTTTATTAGTGGTTTAAACTTTTGTCTTAAATTCCTGTATTGTTTATAATAATCAACATTCATTTTGTTAATATATCAAGCAAGGAATGTCATATAATTTCTTTTAATAAATTCACTAATAAGACAAATATTGTCAGAGAAATAGGATTCTTTTCTACAAACCCCAAATTAGATTTATCTTCCCAATCCATTTCTTAAGATAATTCCATGTCTCAGCAAAAAAAGCATGAAAATACAAATAGAAAATATTTGTAATTAACAATGTTGAAATTTAACCCAAGTAGCATTTGTTTCTGAAAAACATTCAACAAATTTTCTACTAATATAGAAGCTATTTTTTAATACAACTATCCTTTTAACCCTAACGTGCACAAATATTATATATAATTTGTTCAACAATATGCATCTATAACTGCTTATGTGGTATTAACTTTTTTCTATACTCTGATTTTTGCGTATAAGTTATTTTTTTAGGTGGATACATGCAATGTTTTATGCTAATTTTTTGTCTACACAAAGGATTTGGAATTACTAATCCATATATTATAAATTTATTTAATGCACATTAATTACATAAGTAATATTTACTAAGATTACTAATCCATATATTATAAATTTATTTAATGCACATTGATTACGTAAGTAATATTTACTAAGACAATAAACTTTTAAGCATGTGCACTTGTGGTTAAGACCTGTAGAGGTCCCTACCTTTGTATTTTCAATCGCACATGGTTAAAGGTTTATTGCCTTAGTAAATATTAATCCATATATTGTGAAAAGAGTCACAAATTATAGTTTACTGAAATTTATGAGATATTCCTGTTATTTTATGAACTTTGTCTGTACCAAGAAAATCTTTTAAAAATAATCTTTTAAAGTTATTGTTGCATTAATACTAAAAATGTAGTATTTTTTCAGAACATTCTCAATTTAATGTTGGATATAAGTGCCATTGTAAAAACAATTGTTTTACATTGTTAGCTTTCATTGATTAATGATTTCTAAGAATAGAAGAAACTAAGTTAGCATTTGTGTTTTTTATTGTGATGTCTAGCATCATGCAATCTCATTTAATTTATGATCTTCCCATTCATATTCTGATCACAGTAAATTTTATTTTTCAAATCTAAAGCACTGAGAATTTGAAATTATTAAATCGGAAGTCGAATTCCGATAATGCGCTATTACTTTAAATATGATAAATGTCCATGCAATCACACATCATTAAGAGTTTAAAAAACTTAACCCCTGATATAACATGGTTAGTAAAGTTGGTGTATATAAAGAAATGCTCTCTAAACTTAAGTGATTCACTTAAGTTTTTTAAATTCTTACTGACATGTGAGTGCATGGAGATTTATAATATTTAAAGCAATAGCGCATTATCGGAGTTCGACTTCCGATTTAATAATTTCTCAGTTCTAAACAAAATTCTTGAAAAAGAACTATATCAATTATTTATTTGTTTACTGTGTGAGGTTTATTTTTTTTGGGAAAGCCAATTAATCCAACTAACAGATGTATTCATTAATGGCTTTATTAAATTCTTCAATTCTTCCACTGAATGCGTAGATTTGACAGGCATTGAGTATGGGTTCATGTTTGTATTTGTGCTATTATTTAGACCACTGGATATTAAAAATTCTATTCCTGAAACAAATAAGTGCAACCATCACGGATGGCTCTGACATTATTGATAAGATTTTAATCATACCTGACGATAGCAAATTCAGATAGCTTTTCTGTTAGATCTGGAAAAAATATGAAAAAACTTATTTAAATAACAAAAATATATACAGGTTTTACAATTAATAGTTATGATTTAACAATATACAGTACAGAATGACTATTTTATTTGACATTTACATCAAAATCACTAATCCTATAACATCATTATATATCAAAATCTTTTACAAAGTTTTCAATATTAGGGGTCAATCCCATAGTTCGCAAACTGTCGGCATATGTCCACACCATATTTTCTCAATAACTTTCTTAGGTAGATATAAGTCCATTTCTATGCTGTAATTCTTTATTTGTTAAAAAGAATTTTTGGTTGCGAACTCAGAATGAAGATATAGAATATATTATTAGTTTTAAATTTGAATAATTATTTAGAACCATGCACTTTCCTACATTCAAGTCTGGAAAAATATTTATGAAACAATCACCATACATTTTATATACTTATATTAAAAAAATAATATATATATAAGTTTATTACTACTAATGCCACCTGTTTTATTTAATAATCATTATCAATATTACAATTATTTCTACTAATTTATTGAATAGTCAATCAGACAAAGTGATCTAATTAAGTTGTGACAAGTATTTTAAACAAATGTTTCAGGCGTCTTTACTCAAACATGCAATAATTTGTCAAGTCAAAATTTTGTTTAAATTTCTATTATAAAGAGATTCATTATTGATTGCACTGTTTTTTTTTTTTTTTAATATGTCAAAGCGTTGACCGAGAAGCGAACCCGGGTCGGCTGCTTGGAAGGCAGCTACGCTAACCGCTAGGCCACCAACGCTTGACTCATTGCACTGTTTTGTTCTAAATCACAATTATAAAATGTTAGTTTACCCAGATACTCTTGGTCAAACCTTGCTTATTTATTACTTGCATTTAACTATCATATCTGAAAATCATATAGTTATTTCCATCTGTATCTAAAATGTATTTAAATCATGTTAATTTTTATGAATAGGTATATATTTATTATTGAAGCAATCAGTCTTAATGAAAAATTAAAGTTCACGAGAAAAAGATATTTAGGATTATGCTGTAAGAACTTTGCGTTTTGAAAATAAATTTTATAACTTTGCATATTAAATTAAAACAAAATATTTTTAATCCTAACGACTTTAAAAATATTCTGAATTTATTGTCCTTATTTTTACATATATATAAAACATTTAATTATGAAAACGAAGTAAAAAGTCAAACTAACACCATTCTCCTAAGCTTGTAAAAATATAAACAATGAGCATTGCTTTTGATAAATGCTTAGCCAGAGAAAGCATTTAAAATATCTCTGTCAGAAACCCACCCCCGCAACCTCTGACCACGGTTTTGTGCTTTGTCACTCCTCAGAGAGGTTCTAGGATAGCTTCATGCTGGCTTTGGGTTGGTATTTTTAGATCTAGGGTCTGAAGTTATCCTAGCACCTCTCTGAGCAGTGCCAAAGCACAAAACCATGGTCAGAGGTTGGGGGGGTTCCTGACAGAGATATTTTAAATGCGTTCTCTGTCTAAGCATTTATCACAAAGCTTGTTGAGCAATTGGCAATGCTCATTGTTGATGATATTAAATTTTGTAAATAGCATATTACCAACATTTGAAAGTTATTCTTGATATGGTCCATCAACAATGATTATGCAATTATGACAAATATTACACTATGAGCTAAAAAATCATTAAAATATGGTTAAAATGCATGATTGATGAAAAAATAGTGGAAATAGTGTTTTAAAATTATATAGTCTTGTGGAGGTTAGTTAGCTACTCATAGTTGTTAGCATTAAATAATAGCCTAATAATGTTTGTGCCACAACAATACATTAAAATGTAAATGCTTTAATTATGTGAGATAGCTATTGTTGATGACTCAAAAAATGTGATTCTAAGGATTAACACAAAACAAAGTACCCATGTATCTTCCTGCTTATTTAGTCAATATCTGCATTGGCAACCTTAATCTAAGGCTAACATTTGACAATCAGTGGGTACAAATGACAATGCTACTAAAATCTCTAAAATATTTGTAGCTATTGATTATTCTCAGTAAGAAACATTGAATTTAGAAACACATGCATGGTAGCCATTTTTTTAATTATAATTATTGCTTTCAAACTATTTAAGCTAATAATACAAAATTCAATGTTTTGAGGTTTTAATAACTTAAACTATCTTGCTTATATATCTATTTATTTATTATATATGAAAATGCAGGATTTCTCACTGATGAAAGTCATAGTTAAGGATTTGGTTAATATTATTATTGAGTGTTCCTTAATTACTGAAATTTTACAATAATTATCATTATATATGGGGTTTGAACTTAGACTTTCACATAATCCTCAACTATCCATGCTATTTCATATCACTAATACACTTGATCACACACATGTCATCCATTAAAATATGAAGATTTGCTATCTTAATATAAGCTGAGCTTTGATTGTATATAGGTGTGGAGATGACCAACTGATGAGTGCTGGTTTAGCATGAAATACGAATATTGGTGATTATTTATCTTTTCTATATGTATGTGATCAAGTGTATCAGTGGTATGAGATAACATGGATGGTTGAGCATCATGTGAAAGTCTGAGTTCAAACCCCAAATATATATATTACATATATAAGTGCAGGTATGAAAAAAGCCTCTACTGTAGAATAAAAATCATATTTCAAAATAAAGTGCTTTAAGGTCTTCCCATCCATCGTATATTTATGTAAATGGATTATGTCCTGTATATGAGGGGTCAGATTGACTTGTGGTTAACATGGGTAGGATGAGAAGGCTGGCACTAAGGTGGATTTTGAGCATTCTATCATCAGATTTTCACTGAAATGGATGGCTGAAGAGTTATGGGGTGGAGTGGTTTGAAACCTGTCCATTAAAGTATGAAGATTGACTATCTTAATATAAGCTGAGATTTGATTGTATATAAGTGTGGAGATGTAATCTGGACCAACTGATGAGTGCTGGTTTAGCATGAAATACGAATATTGGTGATTATTTACCTTTTTGACATGTGTGTGATAAAGTGTATCAGTGGTATGAGATAGCATAGATGGTTGAGAGTCATGCAAAAGTCGGAGTTCAAACCCCATATATAATATATATATAAGTGCTCATATGAAAAAAGTCTGTACTGTAAAAAAAAAATATAGTAGTAATCTGGAATTATATACAAACCCTTCTCATACGTTATTGCAAATAAATTTTGGCTTGGCTGAACAACCATAAAATATTAGAAAAAATTACTGGAGTTAGGAATAATAAAAAATTGATTATTATAAATTTACAATTCAAACTATAAAGATGAATTATAAGCTAGACACAAAATCATTTTAATTTTTTTAAAACTTCATGATTTATAATATTGGAAAAAGTTTGTTACAATTACTGACGAAACTAAATAAGAAATATCATTGTATATACTATTATAGTTGAGGGATTATGAAGAGGGAATGAAATAAGTGGGATAATATCAAGTAGAGCTGTCTTTTGTTATGTATGCTGTTTGTATTATTTGTAAGAGAATTTGAAAATAAATTATGAAGATTAAATATAGGATATAAAGTACTTTATATATAATTATGACCACCATTATTTTTTCGATGATACGGTTTTCTTTGCTATTAAGAAAAGTCATAAATATGTTACTTAAGATTATCTTCATATTGCTTATTAATCCATATTTATCTTTTCAATGATTGTTTTATAGCATTGAGTTAATATAAATATACCTTAATTTACTAACGATTTAGTGATTTTTATATACTCATTGTCAAGGCATTTATAATAGCATAAAACAAATGAAAATTCTACATTAAATATCTTCGCCCTAACTAAAATGGAGAAAATATTATTATTATTTTTTTCATTTTTTAATTATCTTTTTTTTAAAACTAAAATATCTACTCTTCAGTTTTAATCATACCTTTATTATAATTGCCAATCATTAACTACTCTTTATTATAAAAGTAAACTCATTAAAACACTAATCATTTCCCTTCCATTTTTTTTTGTCTAGAATAAAGCGAAAAAAGTATTAAATTTAGTAAATAAAAAGATATTTATAATAAATAAGATTTGAAATACAAGGGACTCTTAAACCTGGAGCCTAATTGTAAATATACGGGATTTGATCTCAGATTTTCAAGCCACTTCACTATCCACACTGTCTCATACTACAGTAGATACCCACGACCACACACATGCAGAAAAGATAAATAATCACCAATATATGTATTTCGTGGTAAACTGCATTCCTCATTTGGTCCAGATTGCCATCTACCCATATATATATATATATATATAATCAATGCTCAGTTTATATTAAGATAGCAAATCCTTACACTACTCCAACCTTCAACTTTTCAGCCATCCATACCATTGAAAATATGATGATAGAATTCCCAAATCCCATGCTGATGCCAATATTGTTGTCATACCCATGTTGACCAGAAGTCACTCTGATGCCTCATGTATAGGATGATAGTATCCGTTTAAATACATAAAGGGATGGGCAGAAGGCAGGTTTAATATGTAAGATTTGAAATACCAGAGACTCTTAAACGTGTAGCCTAATTGTAAATATACAGGATTTGAACAAGTCATTTCACTATCCACACTATCTCATACTATTGATACAAATGACCACACACATGCAGAAAAGATAAATAATTACCAATATACATATATCAAGCCTGGAGCCTAATTGTAAATATACAGGATTTGAACTCAGACTTTCAAGCGATTTCACTATCCACACTATGACACATGGCCACACACATGCAGAAAAGATAAATAATTACCAATATACATATATCTTTATTATTATTTACTATACATATAGATAGCAAATTACTACAGTTTAATTGATAGTTGTCAATTGTGCAATCCTCACAACTTTAATACAAATCACTTATTGAAAGTATTTTAATAATTATTCAATAATAAATATTTCTGTAATGTAATTTTCACTCATGAAAAGTAGGGAATGTTTTCTATCCACTTTTAATACCTTGTGAAGTGATGTAAATACAAATGTATGAGCATCTTGGGAATCATAGATTTTTTTCACATGTCTTTAATCATGTGTTTACAATTACATCCCTTCACAAGGTGTTAAAAATGGTTAGAAAACATTACCTGCTTTGCATGGAAGTGGGGTAATAAAAATTACCCTATAAAGTATTATTCATTATAAGATCAATATGATTTATTAACATAATATTAATCTTTGAATTTACATGTTATATGTAGTGATATACAAGATTCAAACTATGATTTACAATGCAGAACTAGATTTACGAGTGAACAGAAAAACCTTGAATTGTATATGCATATATTTCACCATTCATAACTTCTCTCATAGTTTACTAAGTAACCCCTGACCTTAATGGCAACTAGCTACCAAGAATCACATCATTTCCATCATCCAGAAGATGAGAAAGTGAAAACCCATACTAATCCCTGCTATTGAAGTTGAAGAAATTTTTAATAACAGTAATGAAAGCAAATTATTATTTAAGGCTAGAGCAAAAAGTCTTAAAATTTAAAAAAATCACAACTAAAATAAACAACATATTTAAAATTGTTATGTGATGTAATGGGTGTGGCACATAAAATGTTGAGAATTTTCTATTAAAATGTAATAGACAGAAATGAAATAATGACTTAGAATTTGTGATGATGGTCTTTTAGATTTAATTGTTTGTTAGATTATTTCCATCATCTAATATTATAAACTGAATGCCTTTAAAAAAATTTAAATCTTATTTAGACTTTCTAAATACATTCAACTGTTAAGAATAGCACACACATTAGTATTTAAGATGTTGTGGTATTATTCTTCTCTCTTCTTCAGATGTTGCTGGCCTGACCAGTGACAGTATTAGCATGAGAATCAAACTTGGAGCTTTAGATTGAGTATTGAACGCTAAGGTAACACTCTAACCAACTTGGCTATTCTGTCAAAAGCAACAGTCAGCAGAAATTTCATTCACTTATCTATAAGGGTCCTCCTGATTTCTCCACTTTTTTCTTGAAGGCAAGGTTAATTAGGGTCTTCCAATCATGGGATTATTTGTCATAGTCATGTGATTGGCTAGCCATGTTATAACAAAAAGAAATACTATTGAAATAAAATGCATTTCTATTTAAGGTAAGTGAAAATTAACAGAATATTTACATTAAAATAATGAGGATATCAAAATAAGATTTTTTTGAAAATAGAATAAAGATTTCAAATGGTACAGATTTCAGGGTATATAAATTAATAGTAACTAACATGTTATTATGGATTACTTCAGACAAGGAATAGCCACATTGCATTCTTTTATCACATAGTTTACTACTATTAATACAAAACTGAGTGATATTTAGTATTTATACTGCAATCAAATGATTAAGAAAATAATGTCTATAATAATATTTGATAACTATGGCCAGATCAATACATTTCTTTAAAACATCATATCATTAATTGTAATAGTTGTATTTATATGTAAGACTATTTCCACCAGCTAATATGAGTATTGATGTCTTTAGAAAAATTTAACTTTAAATATTCGAAATACATTTAACTGTTAGTAATAGCACATGGTTAGAATATGCACAATGTTTCAAGAGTTATGATTCTCTCCTCTTCTTCAGGTGTTGTTGGCTTGACCATGCTCATTCCACACATGCTCATTCCAAATACATTCAACTGTTAGTAATAGCACACACTTTAGTATATGCACAGCATTTTAAGAGGGGAGAATAATACCTCTCAAAACCTTGTACATATACTAATCTGTGTACTATTACTAACAGTTGAATGTATTTGGAATATTTAAATAAAGTTAATTTTTTCTAAAGACATTCAATACTCATATTAGATGATGGAAATAGTCCAACATATAAATACAACTAAAACACCATCCCAAATCTTTAGGAAACACTGGTTGTAATACTGTTGTCTACTATTATAGTTCTGAGAGATTTTTCTGGGGTGAGGATGCATTGATATGTAATTGATCTACTTCTGGCATACTTCTTATAAATTTTGCAGTAGAGAAAATCAAATATTGTTTGGTTCATTTATCTCAGTAGTATGCACGCGTATGTGTCAAGTCCAAGGATTGTTTGAGTAATTAATCAAGGCAGAAGTAAAATTGAATGATCGTTCTGCCAATGGTTGTCACATAGTTTATTCCAGAATCTCAATTTAAAAGCTATTTCATAGATTTTAGTGAATTCTTTACATCATTAAGTTTCTCCGAAAATGTATTCGAAATTTTTATTCATCAGAATACAAAATTGTATCAGAAAGATAATAACTGTTTTTAGCAAAAAAATACATTTAATGAAGTTGTTTGTTAACTGTAGATGTGCATATATTTGCAAATAATAAAAGTGGATTAAAATATTTAATATATATTTTTAATTTGAAACATTATATAATTATATTTTTCTTAAATAGCTGTAAAAGAAAAAAAATTATCTCGCGAATAATGAAACTAAATGAATTATGGGAATGTTCGTGTTTCTATTTAAAAGGTGAATATTGTTGGGAAATTCCAGGTGTTTTTTAATATTAAGTGAAGTAACTCTTTAAATTTATCAAAACACAGAAAACAAAAATGACGGTATAAAAATCAATCTTTAAATGAGTTCAGAAATATAATAAAATGTATTATAAAATTTCTTAATAATATATACAAAATAAATAATGAAGTATAAATAGTAGTAAATAAATAATGAAATATATATATTTGATTCAAATGGTTCGGTCGTTAAAGGGTTATTTTTCACAACAATTGTTAAAGATATTGTGAGAAATGATTTTTTCAATAATATGTTTAAGAGGAAAAAAATAAATCTTAACAGATGTAAAATGTTTTTATTTTTAATCATTTGGCTTAAAAACAACGATTGCAACATTTAACTAAGGTAGACTATTATAAATATTAGCATTAACTATTATATGCCACATAATATACTTCTACCATCAGATCATACCAAGAATTGCATTTGTTACTGGGAACTTTTTTTTATATAATTCATAATTTATTAGTGATATGGTCAGTTGCTCAGGAGGTCAAGTGACATTCAAGTGAGGAAGCGTCTAAGCATAACAATTTCATATATTTAAGTCAACCTCAGAAAAGTTTAAAGAGGAATTCAATTATGTATGTACTTAGAGACAGAAAACTTATAAAAGATAAGGTGGAAAATAATATTCACAGGATCCCATATTTTATAAAATTAAATGAATTAAGCATTATAATCAGAGTATCAAATATAGAATATATTTTAAAAATACATCTTAAAAAAATTATAATAGAAATTAAATTGACAGAATTGTAAAAAAATAATAGTTTTTTAAAAATATTGACAAATAAATTTTGTATGTAGTACAAATTGTTATGGTTTATAATTGTTTCACATTTTACTAATTCCATTATCAAATTTTATATTAAAATATGAACATAAAATACCATCTATTAATCATCATCATCATCATCAAAAAACATTATCAATCTACTGCAGGCTGAAGATCTCTTAAAGTTCAATCCATCTTCCTGATCTTTAGCTTCTCTTCTCCACATCACCCATGCACACTTTCTTATTTTACTATCTGTTATGTATTTATATATAAAACAAAAGCTATTTTTGTTTGTTTTTGTAAATATTAAAAAAAAAAAAAAATTTGACATAACTATTTACGATGTAAAAACTTTAAATCACAAAAATATAATTAATAAAAAATAAAGAGTTCATAAGTTTGAGTATCCAAATGATAGATCTGAGTCAAAAATCCATGGATTTGAATTCCAGAATTTACTGGTTATCATTTTCACTAAACCACACGGAGAAATATAATTAATTTTGTAATAATATTTTATTTTCTGCAAAATCATTAATAGAATTAATCCTTTTTCAGAGCAAAAGATAAGGAAATTGAAATGTTTTTTCTTCACAGTAAGTTTTGAGATGATAAATATAACAAATGTTTATTTTCTTAATATCTAATTATCAGCTTACTATTACTTCTAGCATTAAAATTATAATTTTAGTACAGTAAATTTCTATGAAGCCAAAATGGTATATGAAGAAAAAAAGTAAGATTTACTGTTTCAAATTAGATAAACATTTATTTTAGCGCTGTTTCTAATTGTAATACATTTAATCAGCCATTCAAGCTATTGTGCGCACAATATGGATGATTAAGTGTTTCAAATTAGATGTTTTCAATAATATTGGTTTCCCTGAATCCTGCAAACTCTAGGACAGCTTCTCTAAAATTTTAAACCTTATTTACATAATAGTGTGGTTTTTAAAATTAATTATGATATAAATAAGAGTTTTAAAATAGCAGCTTTAAAGAGGATTGATAGATAGTCAAATCTATCTGTAATTGAATAAAAATATTTTGAAAAGCACTAAAATTCAAAAAGGATTAAAGAGAATTGATGATCTATATTTTTTCAGATTGTTTCTTTCGAGCATTGGTAGCCAAAAGGTCAGCACAGCTACCTTGCAAACAGTTGCTTGCAGACAGTTGTTGCGGGTTCACTTCCCGGCCGATGCTGTGACATATAGAAAAAAAAAAAATGGAATCTCTCTTTTTCTTGCAGTATTTGAATAAAGGAAAATAAAAGTACTCATTACAGATTATAAATCATTAACATTTTTTAATTATTCTTTATTTTTTTTTAAAAATAATAATTAATTTATCTGGCTTTTATTCAAATATTTTAAATGAAATAAATAATTAAAGGTCTATATTTCTTGGAAGTTCATAAAAAGATCAAGTGTGGAACTGAAAAGAGTCTGACACCTTATGCTCCAAAGTCCAACATCCTGCCGCTGTGCTTAACCACACAGAGCAGTTAGTGCTTTTTTAAGATGTAGCATTTAGATCCTTTTTATATATCTAAGCATAGATCTGTATATACAGGAATACCAGAAGTCAATACTACATTCAAAGAAAAGGGTCTTAGCAATCTACCAAAAAAATAAGAAAAGATCTGTATATACAGGGTCATCAAGAGGTAATTCTATGTTCAGAGTAAAAGCTTTCAACACACCAGATATAAATAAGCAAATAAAATCACATCCATAACAGGAATAACTCCAGATGCTCATGTTCCAAGAGAAAGTAGGAAAAGCATGTTTACAAGTAATTAAGAAAACTATATGTTGCAATCATTAAAAATAATAAATGTAATATATTTAGAAAATCTGTTGTGTTTGGCTTGATTTGCAGGTTCATTTCCAAAACCAGTGGACAAATGATGACAAAACTACTCTGTACAATTTAGTAATCATGAAAATATATACACATGTTAGTTAGTCAATAAAATACATATAGCTTATACAATTAATGATGAGATAGTCATATTCAGTGATGGAATTAACTTCCAGCTATATGATTTACCTGCCTTGTGAGTTCAAGGAAGACTCTTTTAGCTGAACTGGATACCTCACCTCGAGTTGACTGCAGATGTAGCAGTTTCCAGTACTAGGTGGACTTGCATCACTTCTGAGATGTCATGATTGCGGCTAGTGAAGACACCCTTCCTGGTGGCAGAGGTTTCACTGGAGAGCACATTCAGTAATTTAGGTAGACTGATGTTAATGCTCTCTGCTGTCTCACTATCTATCTATCTATCTGTCTTGTGTCCAGAAAGGCTGGCTGTTTAATGGCAGATTCCCTAGCTTACTGGAAGACTCAGATTTAGGATCATACTTGCTTATTGGCCTCTACTTATCATTGGCTATGTGTTTGTCTATACATCAGCCTATTGGCCAGCAGCAAATAATGCTCAATCTGATCAGATAAGGAAGGAATCTGGGTTAGACCATTTCTGAAGGTGAGATCAGATATGACACACCCCTGGTTAAAATTATTCCTGGAGAATGTAGCTCATTGGGATGTACTGGACAATGTATTATCTGCTTTGTTGGTGGCCTTCATTCATCACTATCCCTGGCTTCTTCTTCACTTGATAAACTTGTTCCTGGATGTTTGCTGCCACCTTGACTTTGATGTTCATCTTTCTTGCTTGATGTACTTGTCTTGGCTGGTTACTGCTTTTGTCAGCTTCTGTTGTGTGGTTGAGTCTTAGCTGGTTGAGATGGTAATGATGTTGATGACCATCTTCTGTTTGCACAACAACAATATAGAGACTCTTTAGATGAGTCCTCATTGCTGGTATCCATTTTGTGGACCTGTAGTACATACAGCATAGTACTTGTCTACCTATTTGAAGTTTTATTTTGTTTTTTCTTCTTGTGCAAGTTTGGCATCAGGTTTCAGGGTTGATAGAAATAGTTTTTAATGGTCTGTTGAATATCAGATCTGCTGGAGACTTCCCTGCTGCTGTGCTCAGTGTGGAGTGCTGCGCTAGCAAAGTCTTGGCAATTCCGGTGTTCAACTTCCCAGATCCATATAACAAAAATGGATCTGGGAAGTTTCTTAGCTTCTTGTACCAATCTCTCTGCCTGAACCAGTGTGGAATGGAGGACTGTTCATGAGTTCGATGTTGTTATTAGTGCAGAAGGTTTTGAATGCACCTATTGAAAAAGCTGTGCGATTGTCAGTCACTAGTGTTTCAGGAAGACCATATGTGAAAAATAACCTCAGAGCTTCTATCATGGCTGTGAAGTGATGTGATGTTACTCTGCAACCTCCAGCCTTTTGGACAATGAATCCATGACTATCAGCAGCAGTTTGCCTTTCCATGGACCAGTATGATCCAGATGAAGTCTAGACCAGGGCCCTTCAGGTTTGGGACACTGGACTCTTTTGCCTTTCTCTGCTTTGTTTGATTCATCTTGCAGTCCCAATCAGTGGTGGGATTTGGCTTCAATATCAGCATTTAAGGTAGGCCACCATATGTATGATCTTGCCAGTATCTTCACCCACACTATTCTTGAGTGCCCATAATGTGACAAACTGAGCACCAGAGAATGTCCACTTGTGGGGAATTACAACTTTGAATTGCTAGATAATGCAGCCACATTCAGTTGAGAGATCTAACTCATGCATCCAGTAGGCTGAATGTAACTCAACTGGTGTTTTATTAGGCCAGCCCTGTTGGAAACATTTTTGTAGCTTTTGGAATCCTGGATCATTGTTAGTTCACCCTGACACTGACTTGCTGTTCAGTTGTATGTTTGGTTCTAGGTCAATCATGCTAATTGATTGGCATGCTTATGTTGGACTGTCTATGACTTTTGCAGGCAGCTGGATTAATACATCTACATGAGAGATATACTTTCCCTCAAATTATTGAAGGGTAAAGTCATAGCCTGATAAGAAATTGAATCACTGCAGAATTCATGATGAGACATGCTGTGGGATTGCCTTATCAGATGCAAAGATCCCCAGGAAGGGTTTATGATCTGTTCTGTTTGAAATATAAATGGTCTACCATATAGGTAGTCATGGAACTTTTTGATGCCATTGATCAAAGCCAGCTCTTCTTTATCCATTTAATAGTTTTTCTCAGCTCTAGAGAGGCAATTTGATGCAAAATCAATAGAACTGCACCCATTCCTACTGATAATGTGTCACAAGTCAGCACTAGCATCTTTCCAGGATTGAAATGTGCCAGCACTGCAGTATCTGATATTAGATTCTTTAGCATCTTAAATGCTTTGTCATACTTATAGTCCCACTTCCAAGCTGCTTTTTTGTCTAGTAGCCTTCCAGCAGTCTCCATGTTATGGTATAAGTGACTTTCATAATAGTTTATCAGTCCTAAAAAGGACTGAAGTTAATTCTTATTTTCCGGTGTTTTGGCCTTCTTTATTGCCAACACCTTCTTTTGAATTGGATAAATGCCACTAGTATTTATTTTAAATCACAGAAATTCAAGCTCTCTGGCTTCAAATATGCACTCCTCCCAGTTTATTTTAACACCAGAGGCTTTGAATTTATCTAGGAGTTCTTTGGTGTCTCTCCAGAGTTGTCCTGGAGTTTGGACTACTAGTAAGACCATCAAAGTATGGTAGTGCACCTGGTATTCCAACAGTCAGTTGATCCATGACTCTCTGAAATATTTCCAGCTGACTGATATAACAAAGGGTTGTCAGTTTATTTTAAATAACCCTTTATATGTTATTATTGATAATGCCCTTGCAGCCTAGTCATCAACAGGCAGTTGCAAGTATGCATGTTTTAGGTCAATTTTGGTAAAAACCCTACCACCTGACAATATGGATAGGATTTGTTTGACTGAGAGAAATGGATAATTATCTGGATCAAGTGCTTTGTTGATTGTACAATGATAATCTCCACATATACATACATTGCCATTCTGTTTGGTGTTCAATACTATGGCAATTGCCCATTCAGAATATATGCGCTTAATTATATCAACTGCTTGCCACTTCTTGAGCTCTGGCTACTTTAGATGGAAAGCTAGTGGAAGTGATGTGCACCTACTATTGATAGATTTTACCACTCCATTTAATGGTAAATGAATTGGTTGCCCCAAGTACTAACCTATCTCTTTGTTAAAAACTTTTGAATAATCAGATTTTATCTTTGATAATGTCGTGAGCTGGTTCACTTTGGTCCCTTTGAACCCTAAGTGACTGAACCAATCATGGCCTATTAAACCACTATGGTTACCTAATGCCACTATCAGTGGTAGATATATAGATTTGTTAGGCATAGTAATTTTTCATGTTGTCTGACCCAACAGTTTGATTTTATTCCCTTCATGGTCTGATATTGATCTACTGCTAGGGTGCAGTTTATATTTATTCTTTTTATTAATGATCACCCAGGTCATTCTTGAAACTAAAGATATGGCTGACCCTGTGTCAAGTTTAATCATAACTGACATATCATTAATTATAACAATATGTATAAATCCAAACTGGTTATCTTTGATATGATTTATACAGGCAACTTGTTTAGTTTTCTTATAATTGCCTTTACTGTTTTTTGGAATGGGCTTTTCCATTCTCAATTGTCCATTTGTCTTTTCAATTTCAGATATGCTGCATTTATGTATCCAACTTACTTGCAAAATGTGCATGTTCATCATGGTACAGGCATTCTTTATGCATGCACATTTGTTTATTACATCTATAGCAAAACCTTGGGCTATTCAATGTGGAGTTCTCTAAGCTGACTGAGTATTTGGGTGACCCAGTGTTATGCTCATTTTCTTGCACCTGATACTTAGTAATTCTTTTAACGGGATAACTTGATTAGCTATAATCTCTGCTAGTCTTGCCTGAGCTACCACTGTCTCAAAATCTAGGTCAGGAATCATCAACATTATCAGCTTCAAATGTGATCATTTATGCCACAAATAAAATTATCACAAAGTGCTTCATTCATGAAGTCTTTTCAAATTGCACTTCAAGGCTAATGTTTGGATTTTTGCTGCAAATTCTCTTGCTGTTTGCACCTGTTCTTGCATGCTGAGATTAAAATGGTATCTCTGCATTATTGTCAAGGGTTTTGGGGGAAAGTACTCTGTGAGAATTGTCAATGCTTTGTCAAAATCCTGGTCAGCTGGTTTACTGCTGTAACTTGAGACTTTAGTATGTTGTATGTCTGCAAACTTATAATGGTCATTAGTGTGGCTAACTTTACCTCAGGCTTTTTTTTAATCTGGTTAGCCTGTAGTTAATATATCAAGGACTCCTTATAATTTGACCAGCTCTCAGGTTGAGACAGGTCAAAAGTTCTATAGAGCCAATTGCATTAACCATAATTATTTATTTAAGTGAGATATCACTCGTAATTATTTTTAATTTTATTCAGAGTTACCACTCTTTAATTTTTGATTTATTCAGATAGTTACCACTCTTAATTTTACAACTACATTGTTATTAAGTATACTGGGTTTTAATGCAAATGTTGTAACTAACCCAATGAAGCTTTTAAAGCACTAGAGTGAGTTTTTTGTCGCTTTGTGAGTAAAGCTCTCGTGATTGGTTGTAGCTTCTAATTGATACACCTTTACATTTACGGTCAATTTTTATACTTTCAAGATGTTTTAAGTGATTTTAATAATTACTGTTATGTAAATATGGTAAACTATTAGGAATTTTAAACTTTTCTCTCGATATTATAATATATAAAATTAAAAGCGTGTGAAGCGCTTGAAAGAGAAGCTATAGAGAATACAAAAAAATATTAAATGCTAAGCACTTTCAAGGCCATTTGCCTCATATTCATAGTGATAATGCAAAATGCAGAACAGAGAAATAAAGGTGATATGCAAATGATTTAGATAGCCTAACATTTGGAAATGTCAAAGCAGCGTCATGTCTATTGATGGAGTTATTGTTGCCATTAATGAAGTACAGTTCTAAAAAAAAAAATGCAATATACACACTCATGTATTTACCTTATACATTTCAGTATAATTATTCCAGCCAAAAGGGAAAATTTTTTTTTCTTTGACTGCACCAGATCTGTTGAAACTGGTGTATTTTATACTATAATTTTTTCTGGCCATGAGGGAAAAACTTTTTTGTCTGACTGCACCAGATCAGTTGAAACTGGCATTCTTTATGCTATAATTTTTTCAGCCATGAGGGGAATTTTTTTTTATCTGACTGTGCCAAATCTGTTGACTTGAGCAGTATTTAAGTGTAAGTGTCTATAAGTGTGCACTTGTATTTACGCTCCTATTTTTTTCCAGCTGTGGGGAAAAAATTCTTTTGTCTGACTGTACCAGATCTGTTGTGTTTGGCTTGATTTACAGATTTGTTTACAAACCATCAGACAAATGATGACACTAGTCAAAAATTAATATGTACAATTTATTAATCATGAAAATATATACACATGTTAGTTAATCAATATAATACATATAGTTTATACAATTAATGATGAGATATTCATACCAAGTGATGGAACTCCTTTCCAGCTATATGATTTGCCTGCCTCATGAGTTCAAGAGAGACTCTTCTGGCTGCACTTAGCCTCACTGCTGAGATGTTGCAATTGTGGCTATTGAAGACACCCTTGCTAATGACAGAGGTTTTACTGGAGAGCATGTTCAGTCATTCAGGTTGACCAACATTAACACTCTCTGCTCTCTCACCATCTATCTATCTGCCTTGCATCCAGAAAGGCTGACTATTTAGTGGAAGATCCCCTATCTTACTGAAAACACTTAGATTCAATGATCATGCTTGCTTATTGGCCTGTACTTATCATTGGCTATGTGTTTGTCTGTAGATCAGCCTATTGTCCAGCAACAAACAATGCTCAATCCCATCAGATAAGGAAGGAATCTGAACTAATCCACTTCTGAAGGCAAGGTCAGATATGACAACATCAAAAGATTATATTAATACCTAAGTTGGCTCTTCCAAATTAAAGTACTTTAAAGATCATGGCCGGCGAATTTTAGTCACACCCCCATCTACCCCCCCCCTTCTTGACGACTGCACAGTATACATATATATATATATTAAATGTCTTTATGACACAGTAAATAAGTAAATTAATAATATATTTATTATTTTTAAAATGTTAGGTGTTTATTATGTTTTAAAGAGTTGTTCTTTATGTTTCAAATGTTGACTTCTATTAAATGATTCTATCAGTTTTAAGCATTTCGTTTTAACTCACTAAAATGAGCGAGGTCAAAGTTCATCTTAAAATAATATTTAGTGGGTTTGTGTCTATTTTCAAAACATGTTTAACAGTCGCCTTGATGAGAAAATGTTAGCAGCTTTTACAAGATTAGTCTTCGGAACTTAAGGAAGGCAAACCTCTGCTGTTTATTGCATGTCAGTATATCTAGTAAGAAGATGTATTATCAGTACAGATGTTTGAGAAGGAAAAATAATTGAATGATTTATAAACTTGTACTGGTACATGTGCTGAATATATGTTATACAACTAGCCTAATATTTAACGTGATAACAGAGCACAGATAAATATGTTATAAAAGCTGATTTAAAATAAATAAAAAAATCACATTTGTATAAAATTGGCTCATATTCAGTTCTATCTCAATGGACTGGTATTTAATAAAGTTTTATTTACACGAATATAAATGGGAAATTGTGAGATTGTTATATAAAATAAAAAAATAAATCGAAAGTTTGGATCTATATACTTATATACGAGTGAATGTACATTTGTTTGTGGTGAACATTGAGAGACTTTTATCAAAAAGCATTACTCTAAAATATTTTCAGATTTAATAATTAAATCTATACTTCACAACTATTATATTTCTATTAAAAAGAGGGGCGCTCATTATGCAATAGCATCTCATATGCTATCATGGCCACAATTTAGATTTGAATTTTTTTATATATGCCAAAGCGTTGACCGGGAATCGAACCCGGGACAGCTGCTTGAAAGGCAGCTCTGATAACAGCTTCTAGCCCCAATTAGTTTTAGTATTTTTTTAATTAATCCATGGCCATCTTAATTAACTTTCTAATATTAGTTGAAAAATAAATATCTAGTTATCTAAATAAAGATATAATTAAAGAGGATTTGAACACAGACTTTTAAGCTACCTTCAGCTATTCACTCCATCATATGTAACCAATACACATGACCACATATATGTGAAAAAAATAAATAATGTCTAATAAATGTATTTCACACTGAACCAGCACTCATCAGTTAGTTCAGAGCGCCATCTCCCACACAATATATAATCAGTGCTCAGTTTTTATTAAGAAAGGAAGTCTTTATACTTTAATGGACAGCTTCAATATTCTCCATCCTTCAACTCTTCAGCCATCTATATTAAAGAAAATATGATGATGGAATGCTCAAAGGCCTAATTGATATCAATATTGTTGTCATGCCCATTTAACTGTTTCACATGCATGCGGTCATGTGTATTAGTTATATGAGATTGACTACTAGCTGAAGGGAGCTTAAAAGTCTGTCGTCAAATACCCTCTAATCACATATAAAGTTCAGGATATACACTATACCTGCAGCTAAACACATATAGAAAACTGCTTCCATCTTCATCATCAATCAATTGGGTAAGAGAGATATTGTAAATGCACCGTGGAAATGTATTTAAAGCCATCTTTACATTTCCAATTAATTATATAAAAAGTAAATAAATATAAATATGAGGTTTTCATTTCATCACTTAGAAACACAGTAAAGCAAATGCTTTATTATCAATACATTTTCCAAATCTCAGTCTTAGCTGCAATATGAAGTTTCAATATTTTTATATTTTAAATAAACTTTACTTGAAATTTCTAATAATGCAATAAATTTCAATATAAACTAGAATAAAACTCAGCCATTCAACACAGTAAAAATATTACTGATTGAATTCAACCCATTCTTCATGATATGTAATATTATAAGTCAATTTTGTCATCATGAGATCATTTATGCTATGACAAATATCTAGAAAACTCACTATTTTGCTAGAAAGAATAAATAAACTAATGTCAATTTAGCCTAACTTGTTACACAAATTTAAGTAGCTGCAAAAACCCTTAATCAATATTTAATAGGCAGAATTAAATGCTTGTATAGTCCCAAAGTATCACTAAAACATCATATGATCACCATTACCTATGTTTACAGAAGCACACCCTTTGAGCAGTAGTTTCACCCAGTGCAAGTCTTAGTAATCCATGAATACAAGAAGGGTTGTGCATAAAATCCCTATATAGTGCTTATTTATTTAATATCCTTAGACTAGTTTCTAGCTTATGGCTTTCATCAGTGAGGAGCTTTGGATATGTGAGCACTGCATCTAGACATTAGGATCTAATACCTTCCAGCATCCATCTTTTATTTAATTAATTATAAACACTCAAGATTGAAAACCCAAAAATGTTTTCAATATAATCTCAGTCACTTGTATGGTAATATAGACCTGAATCCAGTTAAGTATCTATACACTTTAGTGTTTTTAAGGATTGGTATAAAGCCACCACCACTAAAGTATCACATGCTCCCCATTATGTTTTCACAAACTGTTAACTAAATAGATAATAGGTTGCTACTGGAGGATTGCATTAGATCTGAAGATCTAGGAACAATAGTTTCAGATCCAAGACTCCTCACTGATGAAAGCCACAAGCTAGAAAGTAGTCTAAAACTATTGGTTTGGAGGACATTAACTTTCTTGTATTCATTGGTTACTAAGTCTTGTACTGTCATGGCTCTATTGTATGGAGAGTTTTCTGTTGTTTTAATACCTTGAGTAAACATAAGTAACAGTGATCATGTGATATTTCAGTGATTTATACCAATCCTGACCATATGATAATGGTGACTATGGCTTTTAAATAGGTAAAGACATCAAAAATGTATAGATACTGAAATGGTTTCAGATCTATATGATTATTTAAATGTATGAGCTTTTATTACACTTTTGTGTTTCATCTTAGTTTCATAGCTTTGTAGTTAAATAAATAGGTAAAAGGTGACTGTTGTAGAATTGCATTAGACCCTAAGATCTGAGGGCAGTGTTTTCACATCTCAGGTTCCTCACTGATGAAAGGTACAAGTTAGAAACTAATTTGGGAATATTGGATAAGTAGTCACTAGATAGGGATGTTATGCACAAACATTCTTGTGTCCACTGAT